>HG992158.1:9653008-9918086 GCA_905220505.1 Laothoe populi | reverse complement strand
GAGCATTTCTCCGACGTTAAAATCATTATACACATTGATCATTCCAGCCAAATTATTAAAACCTTCATTTTTCATCTTAAATGCAGCTTTGAACTTTACTTGAACATTAGGCGGCTTTTCTTGAATTTCAATATCAACTTTTCCACTTCTCCAAGGTGATTTACGTTCTGTTCCAACAGAAACATCATCATTACGACGAAGTTCAATATATCTTGCTTTTCCTTTATCTGAGTAATCTTCATCATCTAAGTTAGTCTGAGAATATAGAACTTCAAGATCAACTCTCATATTTTTGAATACATATCCTATTGAAGCACCACCTGCAAGTCCTGGAACGTATTTAGGACTATATCCAGCCTCAATCCTCTCCTCCTCATTAAAGCTAAAAACACCTTCCGTTACATTTTCACCTGCATCTTCTTTTCCTTTTAGAGAACCTATTGCATTGAAAAAATGCTCCAAAATAGTTAGCTTGAATATAAAAATTCTTTAAATTATTTATTTCACTATCATAAGATAAGCACCTAAATGAAAAAGTGAGCAAAGTTAGTAGGTATGTAAATTTAAATCTTTTATTCGCCATATAAACCTCACATAATTTCACTTTTATGCTAACATACTTCTATTTTTTATGTAGCAATTTTTTATTGCGCTCAGTTGTTTTAGA
This sequence comes from Laothoe populi, assembly GCA_905220505.1. Lineage (NCBI taxonomy): Eukaryota > Metazoa > Arthropoda > Insecta > Lepidoptera > Sphingidae > Laothoe > Laothoe populi. The sequence goes on along the minus strand of HG992158.1, from coordinate 9,917,419 downwards.
TTTAGAATAAGAGTATTGTAATTTAAAGTGAATCAATGGTTGTTGCAGTTCATGAATTAGAGAAAATTATCAAACAGTCATTCCCTGGTGCCGATATAAAGATTAAGGATCTTGCTGGAGATGATGATCACTACCATTTAAAAATAACTTCCCAGTGTTTTTTCTGGAAGGACAAAAATAGAACAACATAGAATGGTATATAAGGCTCTTGAAGGTCAATCTATACATGCATTGCAACTAGAAACTGGAGCTTAAAATTAAGGTGATATTTATGAACAACTTTGAACAAATAAAAAAAGACATAGCAGAAAACGATGTAGTGCTGTATATGAAAGGCACCTCTGACTTTCCTCAATGCGGATTCTCTGGGCTCGTCGTATCAATTCTCAAAAATTTGAATGTAAAGTTTAAATGCATCAACGTACTTGAGAATGATGAAATACGTCAGTCCATAAAAAGTTTTTCTGATTGGCCAACAATTCCACAAATATATATAAAGGGAGAGTTTATTGGTGGCTGTGACATAATCCGCGAGATGTATGAAAAAGGTGAATTACAGAGTTTATTGAAAGAAAAACAGATTGTTTAGTAAGGAAATAAGCAAGAAAAAAATAGGCGTGCCTCACACCTAGCCTGATTAAAAACTTTAGTTTTTTGACTTTTGTACACTATTTGTACATAAGACATTCTCTTTAAGAAATGTACCAGGCCAAGTAATATTTGCCTGTACATCACTAATAGCGCGTGCCATATTTACATTTTGTTTAGCCTTTTTTATTAGAGAACTTAATGACGTACTGATTTTATCAATAATGCGCAGATCAGCTTTAGGAACACTTGCTTCAATTGCTTTCAGACCACTTTGCACTTTATCAAGACTATCACTTCTTATGGCAGCAGCAATATCTATAAACAATCGCTTTAGCTCTCGAGGTTGATCTTTTATAGTAAAAAGATAGTCTGGAACGATTTCGTAATCACCATTAACATTTTGTGTGCAATATTCTTCAATAGCCTCTTTTGCATCGTAGTAATCTTGTGGATTATCAGAACAAGAATATGCTGCACAAGATTCATTTCTATAATAAGGGCTCCCATTACTCTCAATGTTTTCTATTCTCTTCTTTACACTAGAAACTAAACCTTTTCCAAATACGATAGTATCGTCTCTGTCTGATTTTGAAACAGCCTCTAATAGAGTAGGTATTGCGTCTTGTCTGTAACTAAAGATAAATTCTATGCATGGAATATTACCCAAACTATTTCTAGGGCCTTCTCCACACAAAAGTTTACTTGGAACATGTTGTATAAAAAAGTTAACTACATCACTTGAACTACTGTCTCCTAGCATAAGTAAAAATTTGGGAAAGCTAGGATATTTATTCAAAAATAATGCACCATATATTTCATCGTCAATTGACTCCAATTCATTGTCAAAAATAATACTCCTTATCTTATATTATATCTAGCTCATTTATAGCTTCTTTTATCTTTTTATTTAAGTCAAGGTTATTCAACTCACGATAACGCTTATACTTTTCTTCACTAATACGTGGCATATAATACACTCTTTTTTTATAAAACATTTATACAACTAGCTTTCTTGTTAATAATTGTCAATACTTAGATAAGTATATTAGTAAGTATTTTTATAATTATTGCTAACACGGAATTTTATCTGATTTTTACTAAAAGTGTATATAAAAGCTAAACCTTATCACCAGGCTTAACAAATAGATGACCCAATGTTATCAACTTTATAGGCTTACTTTCATTATTTGCGACTACCCAAACTCCATCGTCTTCATAATCAACAATTTCTATTGCTGTAAATACTACATATTATTATACATCAACAATCTTTATTCCAAGAATACCATCGTCATTTAAGCTTAAGGCCGAAGAAGGAATTTTATATGCAAATCTTTCACCTGAAGGGAGGCTTACACTAGCAGTCAGTCCTTGCAAAGATATAATCTCATTATCAGTTACCTTTACCTCCACTCTATAAGATCCAGTTTTAGGCTCAGCAATTTTACTAATAAAACTCACTTCACCTACTAATTCCCTTCCGTCTAGCAAATTAATTTGCGCTGTGCTACCTAGCTTTATTTTATTTACTTCATTTTCTGAAACATATAACACCACAAGAACCTGATCAAAATTAACTATGTCAGTTATCTTATGTCCAAGATTAACAAAATCCCCTTCATTTACGTTGATCTTATCTACATAACCATCAATAGGGGATTTAATCGCAGTATTTTCTAAATCCAACTCTAGCCTTTTTAGGTCAGCTTTTGCACTCTGCAATGCAGTAAAAGCTGATTCCACTCTTATCTGTGCTCCATACCCTTTTGTATTCAATTTTCGAGAGGAATCATACTCAATTTCACGCTGATTTAATAAAGCTTTGGCTTTTTCAACTTGCTCAACTCTGTCATAATCTTCTATCTTTAAAATTACATCGCCTCTTTTTACTTTTTCACCATCAGACAAATAAATAGCAATAACTTGACCACTTGTTCTTGAGACAAGGCTGAACCTATGCAAGGGATTTACCGTACCAGAAAAATTTAAATATACAGTGCGATTTTGTGGAGTATAATCCTGAGTTTTTAATGAAAAACTACTAATTGGATTATCACTATGAACCGCCTGATCTTTTTTTAAAAATGTACTGTTGATAAAAAACAGTAGAATAAGAGCAATACCGGAAACGATGATTACTTTGTTTCTCATCCTTAAACAGTAAAATTTATTGACCAATCTTGTTAGAAATAACTGCATAAATTTTCGAATCAGAAGTGTAAGTATAACACAGCTATTGTCACTCTATAAATAGTTTTATATGAGCAAGTTTTCTTACAATAAATAAGTTTTTATTGCAAAAATGCAATTTTTAATCAAATAAAAAAGTTGTGCATAAAATTTCCATCATATTATATGATGAAAATAAGAATATTGTAACAAAACTAAATATATATTTAAACAGAGCTTTAGCCCATCACTAAACCAACACCCAATTGCTCAACACTATCAATTTTAATTTGTAAAGTGCCCTTTATAAATTTATTAGCCTGGTCTGTACTCATAAAAACTGCATGTTTATTGGGCATTAATTTTTCCATATCTGCTCTATTTTTTTTATCTTGCAAATGAGGTTCGCAAATATAGCTATACTTTTTAAAATCTAGAAGTTTAGCAAAGCCATCACGATCATTCTCATGGTGAAAAGCAACATTTATACCTACTATTTCGTCCGTTTCTTGCAGCTTTCCATCTTTATCTATTACCTGTGCCTTAGCAAGCGCAACTGTAGGCTTATGGCCATAATTTGCTCCAATAACCCTTCTTATTGAATGTTCTATTGCTATTTTTTGCACTTCAGGACTTTCATCAAACTCTTTCAAAAAATTAAGGTGTAAGTTAATATATTCAGAGTATTTCAATCTGTGTTTTTTATGTATAGTTGGTTTGTAGGACAGTTCATTTGTAGGTGACTTATAGTTTGCAAGAAGCAATTTTTGTTCATATTGCTCATTAAATTTCTTTATCTTTTCAAAATGTCTTTTATATTGAGTCAATCCATCTTTCCCTTTTTTCTCCATCCTTTTCAAGAATTCCTCTACTGGCTCTCGTTTGGCTAGATTAATTTTGCGTATAAGCGGAATTTGTTTTTTCAAGCTAATCCAATATGGTAAGCAAACAACTTTCGCATCTTTCGAAAATAGACCTTCTAACTTTTTCACTGCATTGTATAAGTTTGCTGATTCTGGTTTATAATGCCCGCTATTATTGTCTATATAAGTTATTTTACCATTTACCACTTTCATTAAACCAGAACATAAAATCGGCTTACCGCCTGCAAGAGTTGAATGACGATAAGCCCATTCGCTTTTGTTAACATTAATATGTTCATGAGTTACTAATTTTCCATCAAGCGTGATAACATAAGCTACACAACCTTTTTTACCCTTACTAATTTTATCAGTTGTATCATATAATTTGCCCTCTAAGTTGTATAACTTAAGTTCCCCATCTTGCTCGCCAATAAATTTTCTTTGATCAAATTGTTCATCAGAGTTAAAATACTTAACCCTTGTATCAGTTCCAGGAATTTTTCTTCCTTCAACTCCAACTTCTGGAAACAAATTATATCGTGGAAAAAAATAAGTAAAATTATTCTCTATCCAATACAGAATCTTATTTATGATACCAAAAACTTTTCTATTACCTAAATCAATAGAGAGTTGCTGTTCCTTTGGTACTGCTAGATGATTGGACTTTGTACCAGACTTGCCAAATTCTTTGGCAGCATATTTAAACTTTTCTAGTAAATATTCCTTACGTTCTTTTGATATTGACATTTTTACCTCACTCACTATTATTTTATCCTATATTATTTTAGACAAAAAGTCAATCTTTCTTAAGATATTAAGAAAAGAAAAAGCAGCAGCAAAATAGCTAAACTGACTTAGATTTATCGACAATTTGAAAAATCATCATTCCGCTACTTGTTAGCCGAATCTATGTTCGCACAGTTAGTTATCGCTATTTACCCAACAAACTTATGCTAAGCTGTGCTGCCACTAATTTTGCAACCAGTACTCTATAAGGCGAGCATGACACATAATCAACCCCTGATTTGATGAAAAACTCTATGGACTGTGGATTCGCTCCATGCTCTCCACATATACCAAGTTTAATTTCTTTTCTGGTTTTTTTGCCCCTTTCGATAGCTATTCTGATTAATTCCCCTACCCCTTCGACATCTAGCACCTCAAAGGGATCGTTTTTGAATATGTTGCTTTCCTTATAAGAATCGAGGAAATTAACTGAATCATCTCGTGAAAGTCCCATAGTTGTTTGTGTTAAATCATTAGTGCCAAAACTAAAAAATTCTGCGTGTTTTGCGAGTTTGTCAGCAATAAGTGCTGCTCTTGGCAGTTCTATCATCGTTCCAATTGAATAGTTCACATCGAAATTTTCGGCTTCTTTCTTTATTAACTCGCATATCAGAATAAACTCTTTCTCACTCATGATAAAAGGAATCATGATTTCAGGTTTCACTTCTATCTTCTTTTCTTTCCTTAATTCACTTGCAGCACTGAGTATTGCCCTAATTTGCATGCCATATATTTCAGGATGAGAAATAGCAAGTCTACAACCTCGATGGCCAAGCATTGGATTTTTTTCTGATAACTGTGCTATTTTATTTTTTACTGATTCAACTGACTTATTCAGTGATTTGGCAATTTTCTCTATAATAGATTGATTGTGGGGCAAAAACTCATGTAGAGGCGGATCAAGTAAACGTATAGTAACCTCCCTGCCCTCCATAATAGAAAATATTTCTTTGAAATCAGACTTTTGCATTTCTTCGAGTTTATTTAATGCATTTGTCCTTTCATTTTCATCATCAGCTATTATCAACTTTTGAATGGATTCGATTCTATCACTAGCAAAAAACATATGTTCTGTGCGACATAATCCTATACCTTCTGAACCGAATTCTTTTGCAATTTTTGCATCTTTTGGAGTATCAGCATTCGCTCTCACCTTCACTGTTTTGATTTCATCTACCCAGTTAATTATCGTTTTGAATTCTTGAGATAATTCAGGCAAAATTGTAGGAAGAATACCAAGCATAACCTCTCCTGTTCCTCCATTGATGGTGATTGATTCACCTTTATTTACTTTTATATCCCCCATAGAAAGAAATTTTTCATCTTTATCAATATAAAGTCCATTTAGACTACAAATGCATGGTTTACCCATTCCACGAGTTACAACAGCGGCATGCGAGGTCATACCTCCTCGCGCTGTTACTATTCCACTTGCAGCATTCATTCCATTAATATCTTCAGGGCTCGTCTCTGATCTTACCAAAATTACTTTTTTACCCTGCTCTGCAGCTTTTTCAGCATCACTTGCACTGAATACTACATATCCAGAAGCAACACCTGGAGAAGCTGGCAGTCCTTTGCCTATTACTTCTTGATCGATTTTAACATCAAGAACTGGATGCAAAAAATTGTCAAAAGTTTTTGGATCAATTCTCAATATTCCTTCCTCTTTTGTAATCACTCCTTCGTTTACCATATCAACTATTATGCGAATAGCAGCTTCGGCTGTGCGCTTGCCAGACCTAGTCTGCAAAATCCATAACTTACCGTCCTGTACAGTAAATTCGATATCCTGCATGTCCTTATTATGACTTTCAAGTTTTTCACATACCGCGCATAATTCTCGGTAGACACTTGGTAGCAACTTCTCCATGGTACTTTCTTGCTCCCCGTCAATTGGCATAGGAGTATAAACACCAGAAACCACATCCTCACCCTGAGCATTAACTAAAAACTCACCAAAAAGCTTTTTTTCTCCAGTTGAAGGATTACGTGTAAATATCACGCCGGTTGCAGAATTATCATTTAAATTACCAAAAACCATTGCTTGCACGTTGACCGCTGTTCCAAGGTTTTCAGGAATATTATGTATTCTTCTATAGGAAACAGCCCTATCGTTTTTCCAAGAGGCAAATACTGCATTAACCGAGTTTAACAATTGCTCTTCAACGTTCTGCGGGAAATGCTTTCCAGTTTTTTCACATACTATCTCTTTAAAATCATTAACAATTTTCTTTAAAACATCAACATTAAGATCAGCTAAGCTTTTTGCTCCACTTTTTTGCTGTTCACTATCAACAATGTCTTGAAATAAGTGATGGTCAAGCTGTAGTACAACACTCGAGTACATCATGATGAAACGACAGTAGCTATCATAGGCAAAACGTTCGCCACTTTTTTTTGCAAGCCCAACAACGGTTGCATCATTTAGGCCAACATTTAGGACTGTATCGAGCATGCCCGGCATTGAATTCACACTACCAGAGCGTATGGAAACTAATAAAGGATTATTTGAATCCCCGAATTTACAACCGATGTCACTTTCGAGCATCGCCATGTAGTTTTTTATCTCGTTACGTAGATCACAAGACAATTCATTATCTTGACAATAGGCCTGACAAACAGCAGTGGAAATTGTAAAACCAGGTGGAACAGGAATGCCAATGTTACACATCTCTGCCAGATTTGCTCCCTTCCCTCCTAGTAGATTTCTCATTGCTGCATTACCTTCACAGTTGCTTTGGCTAAAGTAATATATTAACTTTTCTTGCATTTTTTTCGGATTTTCACTAATAAACATACTATACATACTATTCTAATAAATTTGTCAGGCAGGAGTAATAAATTTTGTAAAATTCAGCACAATTAAATAGCCTCTTTTCCTTTCATTCCAGTACTCTTTTCTGTCATCTCAATGACCTCTATGATGTCATTCCAGCGCATGACGCTGGAATCCAGTTCGTCCATAATCTCAACAAAAACGTTGTGTTTTAGCATAATTTTGTGCTCAATATGCTTATTTATAGTAAAGACTTCTGGATTCCAGCAGGCTTTGTTGCACCACTCAAGGAAAGAACAGGCAGTTACTGATGGAATTTGTTATAAAATAGATATTTAGCCGACAAAGGAAAAATATGCCAATAAGAATGAAAGTCAGTAACTGCAATGAATATAACAAATTTCTTCAAGAAAGGGGAAATGTTTTTCATTATATCAACGATGCCATTGAAAATTGGTACGAAAATAGTCCAAAAGTAGCAGGTGGCAACAATGTCTACAGCGACAAAGTAGTGATTCTAATTCACATAATAACCTATCTATTCAGGATTGGTCTTAGGCAAACAGTGGGATTTATAGAGAAATATCTTGAGCAAATAGGGAAAATTTTGCAAATTATCAGCTATTCGCAGGCTTCAAGAAGGTTTAAAAAGCTTAATATCAAAATCAACGACTGCAGAGTTGATAAGAACGATATGGAAGATATTGAAATTGCTATAGATAGTACAGGTATCAGCATCTACAATAATATTCCAGGCCATAGTAAGGCAAATGGTACAGATAGAAAGTATCGCCGCTATGAGCAAACAAGATGTAATGCTAGAGATAGGTAGTAAAAAAGTTATAGCTGCAAAATACAGTAGTGGAGTTTATTCCGACCACTATGGAGCCTGTGATCTTATTGAAAGAGTGGATACCAAGTATAACATAAGCACGATATATGCAGATAGATCGAAAGAAGTTATACAAACTGTGCGATGAGCTTGACATAAAGACAAGGATTCCTCCGCAAAATAATGCAGTAGAGCATCCAAAGTTGGATTATATGAATGAGAGAAATTCTACAATCAAGCTCATAAAGTCATATGATGAAGATGGTATGAAGAGGTGGAAAAAAGAGATAAATTATTGGAAGAGATCTTATATAGAAAGTTTTTTCTCGCGACTGAAGCAAATATTTGGATTTAGTTTTAGGAATAAATCTGAGATTAATCGTGAGAAGGAACTGCTACTCAAGTGTTATTTGCTTAACAAATTTACTGAAATAGGCATGGCTAAGTTTGATATAGCTTCATGAATTTATTATACATTACCCACTATCCGAAGAGCTGTGCAACAAAGCCATCCCAGCGTCAAGTGCTGGAATGACACCGTCATACCTGTTAGAGTATGAATGTAGCCTTATCTCACACTCCTGTCATCCCAGTGCCCAGACACTGGGATCCAGAAGACTGATCAAGTAATAAGAACTAGTCACGCGCTGGCTCTCTTAAATTACTTTAGCTATAAGTATTAAGAAATTTACCAATCAAAAAAAGGCAAAAGAATCCACATGGTGCTGATTTTATTACTGTAATTGATAATGTGCTAACGCTTAAACGAAGCGTGTTTAGGCTGAATAGAAAAAAATAAAAAAAGGCATGCAACCGCCATAATTTCGCCAATAAACACAAGATTTATCAAGAAGCTTCTATTAAATGAAAGTTATGCAAAAAATCTATTGCAAGTCTTTTAATATTCTGTTAAGAGCTGGAACAAATAAAAATTATTATGTTTGGATTAGAGAATAAGAAATTTCTGATTACTGGTGCATCAGGCGGAATAGGCCAGGCAATTGTAGAAATTATGCATAAGGCCAGAGCAACTTTATGTATTTCTAGTACAAAAAAAGAAATACTCGAAGAAGTTGCTAAAAAATATGAAAAAAACATTCACGTACTTCCTTGCAACTTATCAAATCCTGAAGAGGTAAATCAACTAATAAATAAAGCAAGTGAGTTGATGAAAGGCTTTGATGGACTCATATGCAATGCAGGAATTACACAAGACAGCTTATTGTTGAGAATGACAGATGAAGCATGGCAAAAGGTGATTGATATTAATTTGACCTCCACATTTAAGCTAAATAGAGAAGCATGCAAGAAATTAATTAAAAATAATTGGGGAAGAATCATAAATATTTCTTCAATAGTAGGATTGACAGGAAATGCCGGGCAAGTAAATTATGCAGCATCAAAAGCTGGAATAATAGCTATGAGCAAATCTATAGCAAAAGAAGTTGCAAGTCGCGGTGTAACAGTAAATTGCATTGCTCCTGGATTTATAGATACTAAAATGACTGAAGTTTTAAATGAAGGACAAAAGGAAAAAATATTAGATAACATCCCAATGAAAAGAATGGGAACAGGAAAAGAAATAGCAGCAGGAGTATTGTTTTTAGCAAGCGATGAGGCAAAATATATAACGGGACATGTGCTTAACATCAATGGTGGGCTATTTATGTAGCAACACTTATTTATGGACAAATTATAAGTTTTACTTTACAATAAGTATATATATAAATTTATTTTCGCGTTAGTTTATTACTTGGAGGCAAAAGAATGAGCTATATAATAAAAAAATTTTTTAATGCTTTGTGTATAGTGCTGTTTCTCTCTTTTTCAGATTACGCAAATGCTGCTACTGATATAGATGATACAACTGCCCAAGTAATATGCAATATTATTGGTTATATTTGGGGAATAGGTGGGCCACTTATGACTGTAGTCATAATAGGTGCAGCTTTGCTTGCAATATTTGGTAGAATGCCATGGCCAGCTCTCTTTGCCCTAGGTATGTTTTGTGGTGTATTTTTTGGTGCCAAAGCGATTATAATGAAAATTATACCCGATAGCATTAAACAAGATAGTATGTTGAGCAAGTGTGGGGAAAAATAACTTAAAAATCAGGATGTTTTTGTGTGTATTGTTCCTTCATGTCTTCAATCTGTAACAAATAATGACTGTCTTTCGGTAAAGTTTTAATAGCTAACTCAGCGTACTTCATAAATTTCTCTAAATTACCTTCAATACAAGCCTTTTTCGTCAAAGCAAAATAATACATTGCCATATCAGCGCTACGTTTATATGCAATACTTAAATACTTCCAGACAAAGGCGTTATTTGTTTCTACGTTTGCAACCTGCTCTAGGTAAAAAATTGCCTTCTCTATTTCACCGTGTAATAATAAAGTATGAGATAACGCAAGTTTCACTAAATAGTTATTCTTCTCAGATAAATATCTAAGTGATTCTTCATACATTTTTATTGCTTCACTTAAATTTCCAGCTTTGTATAACATCTCCGCTTTTAATTCATATAAATAAGGATCATTGCGTGACTCTTGAATCAATGAATTAACTTTAGTAATAGCCTCTTCTATCTTTCCTTGCCTATAGTGAATTACAGCATTTACATACTTAGAACTACCTTCATATTTATTAGATAACACATGAATAGGAGCAAAAAAAGAGTCTAGCTTTGCAACCATACGCTCAAACTTCAGCAATTTATCTGCAAGGATTGGTTTTATATTGTTTTTAACCTTATAATTCTGTACAGCAAATATACGCTTATCACTAAGTGGGTGAGTGCGGAAATACTCTTCAGTGTTTTCATGCTCAATACTCTTAAAATAGTCAAAAATCTCTTTCATACCCAAATTATCATAGCCAGATTCATCTAGGTATCTTAAAGCATAGCTATCTGCTACACTCTCTTGCTCTTGAGAATAGTTAAAAAACAACCTTGAACTAAGCGTTACACCACTAAGCAAGATTGCACTCGCAACCTGAGGGTTAATGACAATACTAGAAACTAATCCTACCATATAACTAATCATTGCTATTGATTGAAAATAACCTACAGCACTACTCATTTGTAATACATGACCAGCAGATATATGAGCAATTTCATGTGCTAATATACCAAGTAAGACATAAGGTTCAGTCGAATATTGTAAAAGCCCTAAATGAATGAAAATGCTATTATTGTTAATTACAAAAGCATTAATCGATCTATCATCAACTATAAAAACTTTTATTTTATCATTATCAATACCCGCAGCAGAAAATAAAGGTTGCGCTAGATCCTTAACTACCGCTTCCACTTCACTATCTCTAATAATACTAACAGAGTAAGCGCTATTACAGTATACGAAAAAAAATAGTAAAACAAAAAGCTTAGACATGGAAATTCCTTGTTTGTATAACTTTGAGGAATTTTGTATTTTAACACTTAAACTATACGAATCTATAAACGCTAGTTTAAATTTTGAACGTAACTGATAAGTTTATCAATGGTAGTTAACTTAATATTATGTTGTTCAGCAAATTCAAGCAACTGGGGTAAGCGCATCATAGAGCCATCATCATTCACTAATTCACAAATAACTGCAGAATGATTACATCCCACTAACTTAGCTATCTCAACACTTGCTTCAGTATGACCAGCACGTTGCTCTACTCCACCCTCATGTGCAATCACAGGAAAAATATGACCGGGAGTTATAATGTCATCCTGAGTTCTATTTTTATCAATAGCAACATGTATAGTTTTTGTTCTATCCTCAGCTGAAACACCCGTAGTAATACCATAACGTGCATCAATTGATGTAGTAAAAGCAGTATGATTTTCACCAACATTTTTTTTTTCCATGAAACTAAGGCCTAACCTTTTCATGTGAACTTTAGTCATTGCTAAACAAACAATCCCTGTACCGTATCTAACCATAAAAGCCACATGTTCTGGCTCTAATTTCTCAGCTAATACAATCAGATCACCTTCATTCTCTCTGTTTTCATCGTCAACTAAAATGAATAATTTACCAGAACTAGCATCCCTCAATACATCTTCCACAGAAGAAATACCAGGTAGACTAATTGAAGGATAAGTTACTTGTACCATGATTTACTTAAACTCAATCTTAACTATTTTATACAATTTCTCTCCATTTGGCACTATCACTTCCACATACTCACCAACTTTTTTGCCAATTAAAGCACTACCGAGTGGTGAATCCGTAGAGATCAACTGCTTTGAAGCATCAGCTTCATATCCACCTACAATCTTATAAACATATTCAATTTCACTGTTATCATCACCGAGCATGCTTACCGTAACAGTTGCACCAAACATTACTGTATCACCAGACAAATTTTTTACTTCTATCACTTCTGCATGTGAAAGTTTACTTTCTACCTCAATTATACGGCCTTCAATAAAACTTAATCTCTCCCGTGCTGCATGATATTCTGCATTTTCTGATAAATCGCCTTGATCACGAGCATCAGAAATAGCCTGTATGATAGAAGGTTTTTCTTCCTTTAATTTCTCAAGTTCGACTTGCATACTCTCAAAACCTTCCCTTGTAATAGGAAACTTGTTAACAATGGATGAAGTCATAATCACCGCCTAAACGCAATTAAATTGAGTGACAAAATCACTCACAATACCAAGAATATCATCTTTTATATCATCATTCATGTCACCCGACAACTTTTTTAAAACTCCAGGGTGAACAGTTTGAAAATAATTGATAAGATCACACTCGAACCTATTGATGTTGCTCACCTGTACCTTATTTAATTGACCATACAGATTAGAAAAGATATACATAAGCAATACTTGCTCTTCTATTTGCATAGGTGAATACTGTTTTTGCTTTAATAATTCAATAAGGTATTTACCTTTGTTTAAGGACAATTGAACAGTAGCATCAAGATCAGAACCAAATTTAGCAAAGTCTTCCAGTTCTCTATATTGGGCCAAACTCAGCTTTATAGAACCAGCAACTTTTTTCACAGATTTCAATTGTGCAGCAGAGCCAACCCGAGAAACCGATAAACCTATATTCACTGCAGGGCGAAATCCTTTGTGAAACAATTCAGACTCAAGAAAAATTTGTCCATCGGTAATTGAAATCACATTAGTTGGAACATATGCAGATACATCGCCAGCCTGAGTCTCAATAATCGGCAAAGCAGTCAAAGATCCCTGTCCTTTTTCATCAGACATTTTGGCAGCTCTTTCAAGCAAGCGAGAGTGTACATAGAATATATCTCCAGGATAAGCTTCACGACCAGGAGGACGTCTAAGCAATAAGGACATCTGCCTATATGCCACAGCATGCTTAGATAAATCATCATATACCACCAAGCAATGCATTCCATTATCACGGAAAAATTCTCCAATAGTGCAACCGGTATAAGGTGCTAAAAATTGCATAGGCGCGCAGTCAGATGCGCTAGCCACAACTACGGTTGTATACTCTAATGCTCCACTTTCTTTTAGCTTATTCACCACTTTTGCTACTGTCGAAATTTTTTGTCCAATAGCAACATAAACACAGTAAATTTTTTGATTTTCGTTTACCTCATCATTAATCTTCTTCTGATTGATAATAGTATCAATCGCAATAGTGGTTTTACCAATTTGTCTATCGCCAATAATTAATTCACGTTGCCCTCTACCTATAGGAATCAACAAATCTATAATTTTAATTCCTGTCTGCAGAGGTTCATGCACAGATTTACGGTCAATAATACCTGGCGCTTTAGATTCTATATACATTTTGTTCTTGGCTCTAATTTCTCCGCCATCGTCTATAGGATCGCCTAATGCATTTACAACTCTCCCTAATAATTCATGACCTACAGGCACCTGTACAACATCACCACTACATTTTACAACGTCCCCTTCTTTTACATCACGGTCATTGCCAAGCACAACTATTCCAGCTGTATCATGATCTAAATCAAGAACTATTCCTTCTACACCGCTTGCAAAAGATACCTTTTCACCAAACTTTGCTTTTTCCAGCCCATAGACCAATGTGATACCATCCGTTACTGAAATTACTTCACCTATATTTTCTCGTTTTATAGGATTATCAAATGTCTCAACCTTCTCTTTTATTATGTTTACTACTTCAGAGGCATTTATGCTATTCTTCATATACAATTCCTTATTTTCAACATTTCCATTTTACTCAAATCAACCAATCTATCCAAATAACTCTTAAGCGAAGCATCAATCACGTTAAAACCATACCTAACTACAAAGCCACCTAGTATAGAAGGATCAACCACATGACTGACTTTTATTATTTTACCAAGAAAGTTCAAAGATTCAGTAATTATTTTTATATCAGGTTTCTTTAAAATCTCTGCTGATTTTATAGTAATTTCCAATTCATTTTCACTTTCCCTTACAAGATTTAAGAATTTTTCTAATATAAGGATTAATAAACGGGAGCGCTTGTTTGCAAGTGTAACCATAATAAATTTGACTAAGTTTTCACTCAAGTTCTCCTTTATAGAAAGTATCGCTTCTTTTTTGTGCAAAAGAGAAACCATAGGATGAGATAGATACACAAAAACATCTTGATCTTTAAAAAAAGCTAACAAAAATTCTACTTCTTTTCTTATAATACCTAATCTGCTTCCTGAGACATGAAACAGTGCTCTAGCATAAGATGAAACTAAATTATTGTTTTTCATATTCAATTACCTGTTCTAGTAAATCTAAATTATTTTAGCTACCATTGTTCAATCCAAGCATTTTTTATATAAATAGGTCTTCTCCTTAAGGAAAGAAAACATAAATCATATCTGACTGAATAATCTAAAAAATCAAGATTTTTACTTAAGAAATATTTAGAAGAATTTATAATAGACTGACACTGAAAATGAGATATCGGTACTTCTTTTCCAAATAAACTTGTTTTAACTTCTATAAAAATCAGCTCCCTTTTTTTAGATACAATTAAGTCAATTTCACCCAACTTACAACGGAAGCGACGTTTTATAACATTATAGAATTTCAGCTTTAAATATATCGAAACTAACAATTCTCCAAAGTAACCTACAAAATAGCGTAACCTACTTACCATAAAAAGAATAATTAGCTTTGTGTAACTACTTTGCTTCCTTTTTTATTTTTACTATAAATCTCACCTTTTGCTGAAATATCTCTATCAACTAGCTCTATCACTGCCATTGGAGCGCAATCACCCTTTCGAGTACCAAATTTTATTATTCTAGAATATCCACCTTTACGGTCTTGATAACGATTAGCTAGAACGCTTAATAATTTATCAACTACTAACTTACTATTATGAAGACGTGAAAGCAAAAGCCTTCTACCATGTAAAGAATCGTTATTCTTAGCAATTGTAATAAACTTTTCCACATATGGACGAAGTGCTTTAGCCTTTGGTAAAGTAGTTACAATCTGCTCATGATTAATTAACGAGATAGATAGATTCTTTAACATTGATAACCTATGCTCGGTACAACGAGACAGTTTATTTTTCTTTATTCCATGTTTCATATACTACCTAATCCTCATCAGTATGTTGTTTAGCCAGTTCATCTATATCCTTAGGCGGCCAATTTGGTATATTCATACCCAAAGACAAACCTGAATTATTTAAAATTGCCTTGATTTCATTCAAAGACTTTCGGCCAAAATTAGCAGTTCTTAACATTTCAACTTCCGTCTTTTGCACAAGATCACCTATATAAGTGATATTTTCATTTTTCAGACAGTTATGAGATCTAACAGATAATTCCATTTCATCTACTTTACGCAATAGAACAGGATCATAGCCCAAATCTTTAGCACCACTAGACAAAGAAACTTGCGATTTTTTATAACTCATATCAGAACTAATAAAAGGCTGAAATTGCTCCTGTAATATTCTTGCAGCATAGTCAACAGCTTGACTTGGAGAGATTGTACCATCAGTTTCAATTGACAATATCAGCTTATCTTTATCAGTAACTTGACCAACACGACTATTCTCTACTCTATACGAAACCCTCTCAACAGGACTATATAAAGCATTAACTGGAATAAAACCAATTAAATCTTGTTCATTCATAGACTTTAAAAATTCATTTTCTTTATATTTATTTACAGAAAGATAACCTTTTCCACTAGCAATATATATAGTAATGTTAAGCTCCACATCTTGACCTAGTGTACATATCACCAAATCTTTATTAACAATAGAGCATTGGTCATCAGTTTCTATCATTCCAGCTAATACTTGACAAGGCCCTTTAGCGCTCAAATTTAAGCACTTATTAGACGTGTTATTTAACTTACATCTCAACATGCCCATATTTAATGCTATATCAGTTATGTCTTCCCTAACTCCTTGGATCGAAGTAAATTCATGATTCACGCCTTCAATTTTTATTCCATAAACAGCACTACCGCGAAGAGAAGACAACATTACACGCCTTAATGCATGACCCAACGTTAAAGCAAAACCACTTTCCAAAGGTTCTAGAACTATATCACTTTTTTTACTTGAATCACCTGATATTACCTTAATCGCATTAGGCTTAGTTAATCTATCTAAATTTCCACAGAAAGAGACATTATCACTATAATACATACAAAAACCTTCCAAATATCCTATACTCTTCTTTTTTTCCTTAGTCTACACCCATTATGAGGTATCGCCGTTTTATCTGCAATTGAAGTGACAGTCAATCCACAATTCCGAAGTGCTTTAACTGCAGCTTCTGCACCAAAACCAGGACCACGAATTATTACAGAAACAACCTTCATACCAAATCTCTCTATTACTTTCTTCGCAGCAGAATCGGCAACCTTACCTGCAGCATAAGGTGTGGATTTTCTCGAACCAGAAAAACCACATGCACCAACAGAAGTCTGGTAAAGCGTATTACCACAAACATCAGTCACATTTACAAAAGTATTATTAAAAGTTGCACGAATATGGACAATACCAGTAATAAACCTTTTTGTATTCTTACCAACCGTTTTAACTTTTTTCATAAAAACTCACGATAATAACAAATTTTATTTTTTTCCAGCAATAGGCAATTTAGATCTGCCTTTACGAGTTTTAGCATTAGTATGGGTTCTTTGTCCCCTCACAGGCAAACCTTTTCTATGCCTTAATCCTCTATAGCAACCGATTTCCATTAAAGATTTTATATCCATAGCTACTTTTTTTCTGAGCTCACCCTCTATGACATATTTTTGCCTAATAAAACTACTAATTTTCTCTATATCTTCATCTTGTAATTCTAAAACACGCTTACGCTCATCAATTTTACAGCTACGACAAATTATATTCGCAGTAGTAATACCTATACCATGTATATAAGTTAATGCAAAAGGAACACACTTCTTCACTGGAACATTTATGCCTGCAATACGTGCCACTGATACCTCGATACTTTATTAATAATAACTCTTAATTTATACCATAAAACAACTTATAGTCAAATCAAATTACAAGAAATTTTACTTTCAATCTCTTGCATTACTCTATCAACACTCAAATTAGCGTTAATTGTTAACAACTTGTCCTTATAATACTCGCGCAAACCCTCTATCTGAGAATGATATTCTCTTATCCTCTTATTAATTGCAAGCATATTAGCATCATCAATTCTCTTCTCCAATCTCGTACTTTTACATTTAGCACAAGTAGTATTCTTAAAAGAAGATATACTATATATACTTTTACAATCCAAACAAGTAAGACGATCTTTTAATCTATCAATTGCAATATTATCGTCAAGCTGCAACTCAATTACAAGATCAACATCCCTATTGCATCTTTTTTGCAAAACTTGAGTTAAAAAATGAGCTTGATTTAAATTTCTTGGAAAACCATCTAACAAAAAATCACCATCTATTAATGCAAGCTGGTCACACAATAATTTACATATAACTTCATCTTGAATTAAATTACCAGATTCAACAGTATCCTTTATTCCTTTACCTAATTTACTCCCACTAGATATAATATTCCTTAATAAATCTCCTACTGAAACTAATTTAAAATTATACTTTGCTATTAACAAACTGGACTGAGTACCCTTACCAGAGCCAGGAGGACCAAAAATTGTAATAATCACTTTAGCTTCCTTGTTTTAGACTCATATTTCTTTATCCAACTATCGTACCTATTTGAAAAAACATAAGATTGTACTTGCATAATAGTATCAGTAATAACGTTAACTATAATCAGCAAGCTCGTCCCACCAAAAATAAATGGTATATCATAATGATACCTCATAATTTCAGGTATAGTACATATTACCACCAAATACGCAGACCCAATAAATGTTAATTTAAAAACTATATCTTGAAGATAATCAGAAGTATGTTTTCCAGGCCCTCTACCAGGAATAAAACCACCATTTTTCCTAAGAAAATCAGCATTTTCCTCTGGATTAAATATAAAATTGGTATAGAAAAAATTAAAAAGTACTATGAGTATTAAGTAAGTTATAATGTACATCACTTTATTTTCCATAAAGTAGTTTAAAATAAAATCAGCAATGGCATGACCCTTATAGAAATTTGCAATTGAAATAGGCGTTAATAAAATTGCGTTAGCAAAAATAGTTGGTATTACACCAGATAAATTGATCTTCAATGGAATGTAAGTAAAATCATCATTATGTAATTTTTTAAACTGTTTTTTGGGATATTGAACAATTACCTTTCTATAAGAAGATTCTGTAAAAATGACTAAAAGGAGCAGTAAAAAAAACAATGCTATAACAAAAAGGGTAATGAAAAACGACATACTACCATTTTTATTTAATGTTAGCAGAGATGATAAAGCATTATGTAATTCAGATGTTATGCCAGTAAAAATGATTAATGAGATACCATTGCCTATACCGCTCACACTGATCCGCTCACCAAGCCATATTAAAAATATAGTTCCACCTAAAAGGCTAAAGACACCTATAGTACGAAACATAATACCAGGTTCAACTACAACTAATACCCCTTCCCTATTCATTCTTTCTAACCCTATTAAGATCGTAATTGATTGAAAGATACAAAACACTATAGTCATATAGCGTATATAAGAGTTCATCTTTCGACGTCCCAACTCTCCGTCATTTTTAATTTCATTGATTCCTTTAACGGCAGAAGATAATAATTGCATAACTATGGATGCAACTATGTATGGCATAACGTTTAACGCCAAGATCGTCATTCTAGCTAAAGCGCCACCAGAAAATAAATTAAATACTCCAAAAACACCAGAACTCTCTTTTGGAAATATATCATTGATTATATCAAGATTAATTCCAGGAATAGGAACATAAGTGCCTAAACGATAACAAACTAAAGCCATTAGAGTAAAAAATATACGCTTTAGTAAATCACTTTTATATAACAGCGTAGAATCCAAACTATTAAATGCAAATTTACTGTTCATGATTTACGATAGTATTTCTACACTACCACCAACTGAAGCTACAGATCTTTTTGCAGCTTCTGATGCAAAATCAACATGAAACACAAATTTTTCGCTTAATTTACCCTTATTAAGAAGTTTGATTTTACTTTTAACAGATCTGATAAAACCTAACTTATGCAGTAGCTCCTTATCTATGATAGAATCCTTGACTATTTTTTTAGCTTCCATTAAGCGCTGTACATCCCCAACATTAAATATAGAGTATAAGTTTTTGCGTATAGGCTTAAAACCTCTTTTAGGTAAACGAGTATATATAGACTGCTGTCCACCTTCAAAACCATTTATAGAAACGCCACTTCTCGCTTTTTGCCCTTTATGCCCCCTACCAGATGTTTTACCTTTACCACAACCAATACCTCTACCTAATAATTTAGGCTTCTTTTTCTTAGATAATTTGGTAAATATAGAATTTAATTTTACAGCATCATTCATAGTTTACCTATTTCCAACTATCTCACTAATCTTTTTACCCCTCTTACCTGCCACTTGGCGAGGAGATAACATAACATCAAAAGCCTTAAATACTGCACATATAATATTATGGGGATCATTTGATCTAGTAGACTTAGCTACCACATCCTTTATACCTAATACCTCAAAAACCGACCTCATTGCTCCACCAGCAATAATACCTGTTCCAGTTCTTGCAGCTCTTAAAACTATCTCACCAGAACAAAATTTAGCTTTAATATCATGATGTAAAGTTCTACCTTCACGTAAGTACACCCTAATCATCGACTTCTTTGCAGCATTTACAGCTTTCACTCTTGCTTCAGCAACCTCTGCGTGTTTACCTATTCCACATCCTACCCTACCCTTACCATCACCAACAACAACCAAAGTTGAAAATGAAAATCTTCTACCACCTTTAGTAACCGTTGTTACCCTTCGCACTGAAACCAAAAGTTCTGATAAATCATTATTATTTTGTAAATTCTTTACAGCCATATTTAAAACCTTCTAAAATTTAAATCCAGAGCTTCTTAAAGCCTCAGCAAATTGAGAAATCAATCCTGTATACTTATATGCTCCCCGATCAAAGACGAACCGCTGCTGCAATTTTGTACTAGGCAGACGCTCAATCAATAAAGAAGAAACCTGTTTTATAGTTTCAGCATTGACCCTACCTTTACATACATTCCTAATTTTATCATCCAAAGTAGAAGCAGAAGCTAGGGTTATTCCTTTTGCATCGTTAATCAACTGAACGTAAAAATGTTTATTAGACTTAAATACGGATATACGTAAACGTCCAGCGCTCTTATCGAGCTTCGCTCTATTACGAAGTTTCCTTTTTTCATAGCTACTTAAAAAATTATACAATCTTTTCATTTTAATTACTTCTTTTTATTTACAACCTTACGCAGCATAAATTTGCCTTTTATTACAATACCCTTACCTTTATAAGGATCATATTTTCTAATTTTGCATATATCAGAAGCCACCATATAGACTTTTTGCTTATCCATACCGCGAATCACTAAATGAGTTGGCTTTATACACTTAATCTCAACGTCTTTAGGCACTTTATACTTAATATTATGACTATAACCAAGATATAAAGTCAAATACTTATCATCACATTCTGCTTTATACCCCACACCATTAATCTCAAGATCAACAGAAAAATCATTAACCATACCGTTAATCATGTTATTAATATTACTTCTATAAGTGCCCCATATAGATTTTATTTTATCATAATCATCCCTGCCTTGATCAACAGAAAGTAACAATTGATTATCAACTATCTGACACAGAATGCCACTACACAAGTTCAGCTCTTTTTCTGCCCTAACACTTCTTATTAATACCCTACCATCATTATATTCAACTGAAAGATCAGCAGGAATATTGATAGGTGCGGCACCTATACGAGACATACATTTCTCCTATCATTTAAAATACACGACACAAAACTTCTCCACCAACTTTTAATCTACGTGCATTATAATCGGTCATCACTCCTTTCGGTGTAGATATAATAAAAATTCCAAGACCATTATATGCTTTAGAAATGTCCTTACACTTAGAATAATAACGACAACCGGGCTTTGATACCCTAGCTATATCATTAATCACAGGTGATTTATCATAATACTTCAACTGCACAACAAGCGAAGGGATACTATCACTCTCTTGCTTTTCATAATTAAGAATATACCCTTCCTCTTTTAAGATCTTCAATATAGAAGAATTCACTTTAGAGAATAGGACTCTTGTTTCCCTATGCATTGCCAATTGAGCATTACGTATTCTTGTTAAAAAATCACCAATACCATCAGATAACGACACTATTACACTCCTTATATCACATTTACCAACTAGATTTTGTAACCCCTGGAACTTGTCCAAAAGAACACAAATCACGTAAAACAATCCTACATAAACCAAATTTTCTATATACTCCTCTCGGCCTACCAGTTAAAGCGCATCTATTCCTAATTCTGATTTTAGAAGAATCTCTAGGCAATTTTTTAATCAGCTTACTTTGAGCTGCAAACCTTTTTGCAATAGATAAATCCTTATTATTCATTATAGATTTTAATTCTTCCCTTCTCTCCCTATACTGATCGCATAACTTTATTCTACGAAGATTCTTCTGTATCATGGATTTTTTTGCCATATATATTTTCTCTCAATTATCAAAAAAAGGGAATTTAAGAGCCAGTAATAATTCCTTTGCTTCCTTATCACTAACTGCACTTGTTATAATATTAATATCCATACCTCTAATTTTACTTATTTTATCATAGTCTATTTCTAAAAATGATATATGCTCCTTGATACCAAGGGAAAAATTACCATGACCATCAAATTGCTTCACACTAAACCCTCTAAAATCTTTTTCCCTTGGCAAAGCAATATATATTAATCTTTCTAAGAATTCATACATTTTATTTCTACGCAAAGTCACTTTACAACCTACAGTTGCACCTTTTCTAATTTTGAAACCAGAAATAGATTTTTTTGCAAAGGTTAACACAGGCTTTTGCCCAGTAATCAAATGTAGATTATCAAATGGCTCATTTATCGCTTTATTGTCCGTAGCAGCATCTCCAACGCCCATATTGATACACACCTTGACAAGTTTAGGCACTTGCATTACATTGCCGTAATTAAACTTATCCTTTAAGGATTTTACTATATTATCTTTATACAATTGTTTAAACATATCAACCTAATCTATCACTTCTCCAGAAACTTTTGCAAAACGCACTTTTCTACCATCTATAATCTTAAATCCTACTTTAGTTGGAGTTTTACACTTAGGATCCAATATTGCAACATTGGATACATCAATAGCTAACTCTTTATTCAATATACCACCACCACTACCAGCTCTTGGTTTAGTATGTCTCTTACACACATTTACGCCAGAAACAACTACTTTCTTTTTAGCATCACGTATTATAACTTTGATTACCTTACCAATTTTTCTCTTATCTTTACCAGTTAAAACTATAATATCATCACCACTTTTTATTTTAGCACTCATTATAAAACCTCATCAGCTAATGACATTATTTTCATAAAAGAACCAGATAACAACTTTTTTACTGGACCAAACACCCGAGTGCCAAGTGGTTCACCTTGATCATTAATTAAAACCACAGCATTGCTAGAAAAACGAATTACAGAACCATCAGATTTCTTAACACTATTTTTTACTCTAACAACAACTGCTTTATATACTTTTCCTTTTTCAACTTTACCTTTTGGATTAATAGACTTAGTAGATATAATAATCGTATCACCTACAGATGCAGATTTCCTACCACCTAACAAGCCAATACAAAGCACTGCACGCGCACCAGAATTATCAGCTACTTCTAACAATGTATTTTTTTGAATCATATAAATACCTATTCCTTTTTAGCTATTGATGACAACCCATTTTTTAGTAACAGAAATAGGCTTATGTTCCTGTATTAAAACCCTATCTCCCTTTTTGCAACTATTATTCTCATCATGTGCTGTATACTTCTTGTATTTTTTAATAACTTTTTTATACAGCCTATCCTTATACACTTGTAACACCGAAACCTTTACAGTCTTATCAGACTCAGCATTAGTTACGACACCACAAAAAACCTTCTTAGGCATTTTTTCCCTCTCTCTTTCTTCTATTTAATACAGTTAGACTACGAGCTATGCTCTTTCTTATTAAGCTAAAACGCGAAAAATTGTTGCACTGGCCCAGCTTTTTTTGAAAAGCCAAATTAACAAATTCTTTCCTCAAACTCACAAGAAGTTCATGTAATCCTTGTGAAGATTCTGATTCAAATTTAACTATATCCATTGCAACTCCATTCAATTATGATTAGATATAAATTTACACTTCATAGGAAGCTTAGCAGTCGCTTTTTCAAGCGCCAATCTTGCTAAATGCATGGGAACATCACTACTAATTTCAAACAAAATCCTACCGGGCTTAGCTTTAAATACCCAAAATTCAACACTACCTTTCCCTTTACCCATACGTACATCTGCTGGCTTTTTACTAACCGGAGTATCAGGAAAAATTCTTATCCATACTTTACCAGAGCGTTTTAACGTTCTAGATATTACGCGCCTTGCAGTTTCAATATGCTTGGACTGAACCTTACCTACTTCCATAGCTTTTAATCCATAATCTCCAAAAGACAGCGTGCTACCACCCTTAGCATTACCCTTTATTCTCCCCTTAAATACCTTTTTATATTTACTCTTTTTGGGAACAAACATCTCAATATACCTTAACTACCAACATAAACCCAAACTTTAACTCCTATAATACCACATATAGTCTTCGCTTCACAAAAAGCATAATCTATATTAGCACGCAAAGTGTGTAAAGGCAAACGACCTTCTTTGTACCATTCAGTACGAGCTATTTCAGCTCCGCCAAGACGCCCAGAGCAACTTACTTTAATACCCTCAGCACCCATCTTCAAACAATTTTGAATAGCTTTTTTCATCGCTCTTCTACATGAAATCCTTTTTTCTAGCTGATGTGTAATATTCCTTGATATTAAAACTGCATCTATTTCAGACTTTTTAACTCCTACTACATTCACTTCGACACTACTTTCTACTTTTTTAGCTATTTTTTGCTTTATCTTCTCAACATCCAAACCTTTCTTACCTATTATAACTCCAGGCTTAGAAGAATGTATTATTACAGACACTAAAGTAACTGTACGCTCTACAGTTACTTTAGAAATACCAGCATGCTTAAAGGATTCATTTATATAACTGCGAATAAATAGATCTTGATGCAATTTCTGTTTATAATCGTCCGTAGCACACCAAACAGAATCCCAGGTATTACTATTTATTTGCAATCTAAATACTTTAGGATTAACCTTCTGTCCCATATTTTTACACTTTCCTTATTAATTTTCCATTTCTATAAATCATACAATTTCTTTCAATTTTATAGTTATATTACTATAAAATTTGCTCATTCTATTAGCCCTACCCATAGCTTTTGGATATACTCTACGCAAAGTAAGTGACTTACCTATTAAAATTTCCTTTATATATAAATTATCAACGTTCAATCCATAATTATTTTGAGCATTAGCAATTGCAGAATTCAACACCTTCATTATAAAACCGGCAGCCTTTTTTTCACAAAATCTTAATTGTACATTAGCAAAAGAAACTTTTTTATTACGCACTAAATCAGCAACCAAATTTAATTTGCGAGGAGTTGATCTTAAAACCTTAGAACCAGCCTCAACTATTATATCCCTATTTTTCATATCAATTGCCTACCTTCTTGTTGCCTTTTTATCACCACCATGCCCAGTAAATTTACGAGTAGGTGAAAATTCACCGAATTTATGACCTATCATATTCTGATTATCAACACTAACAGGAATGTAATCTTTACCATTATAAACAGCAAATTTTAAACCCAAACAATTAGGAAGAATTACAGAAGCCCTGGAATGAATTTTTATCACCTTATTAATAGAACCCTCTTTTAAAGCTCTCTGAACTAATCTTAGTACAGATGGGTGTAAAAAAGGTGGTTTCCATACAGATCTACTCATAAATTAACCTTTCAATTTTTTTATATACTTATCACTAGATTTATTTTTTTTCCTAGTTTTTTTTCCTTTTGTTGCAACACCCCAAGGAGTAACAGGATGACGACCGCCAGAAGTTTTTCCCTCTCCACCTCCATGAGGATGGTCAACCGGATTCATTGCAACTCCACGTACAGCAGGTCTAATCCCAAGCCACCTACTTCTCCCAGCTTTACCCAACTTTCTATTCTTATGGTCAGGGTTAGATACTACACCAATAGTAGCCTTGCAAGAAGATAAAATCAACCTAATTTGACCAGACCTGAGTCGTAATAAAACATATTGGCCATCACGACCAACGATTTGTGCATAACAACCAGCAGCTCTAGCAATCGCAGCACCATTACCTGGCTTCAGCTCAACATTATGAACGAAAGAACCAACAGGTATATGCTTGAGTAGTAAACAATTCCCTGGCAAAATATCAGCATCATCTCCAGCTGTCACAACATCACCAGGCTTCATACCTTGAGGAGCTAATATATAAGATTTAGTATCATCTTCCTTATATGATATTAATGCTAAAAACCCACTTCTATTTGGATCATACTCTATTTTCTCAACTATACCCTGATCACTTCTATTACGTTTAAAATCTATAACTCTATACTTCTTCTTGTGACCACCACCCCTGTGACGAGTTGTAATTCTACCATGATTATTTCTTCCACCACTGGATTTCTTGCCAAATACAAGAGACTTCTCCGGCTTATCTTTTGATAAACCAATTTTACTTATTAATATAGTCCCACGAGAAGACGGAGTAACAGGATTAAAAAATTTCATACCCATATTAAACGCTCATTATATCTAATTTTTGACCATCCATCAAAGAAAAATAAACCTTTTTTCTCTGTTTTTTACAACCAACCACACCCCTGAAACGTCTATATTTAGGTTTAACTCTAATAACATTTATAGAAGAAATTCTGACATTAAATAAAGACTCTATTGCCGATTTTATTTGACGCTTATTTACATTTACAAAAACATACAAAGAGTATTTATTAAACTTCTCTCTTAAAAGAGAAGCCTTTTCTGTGATTACAGGAGATTTTATTATATTATTATATTTAATCATAACAATCTACCTTCAAGATGCTTTAAAGTGTCTTTTGTTAACATCACGCATTCATGATTCAATATATCAAAAACATTTAACCCAATAGGTTTGATTAAATCTACATAATGCAAATTTTTAGCAGCACGTAACAAATCATCTCCATAATCACCAACTATTAAAAAAGAAGAAAATTTAAAATTTTTAATATATTCACACATTTTAGATGTTTTCTTCACATCAACATTTAAACTATCAAGAACAACAACTTGATTATTTAAATATTTTAGAGATAAAGCAATTTTCAAACCAAATTTACGTACTTTTTTATTAAGAGAATAAGCATGACTCCTCACAACAGGACCAAAAATAATTCCACCACCTCTAAACTGAGGAGATCGCAAGCTCCCCTGTCTCGCCCTACCGGTACGTTTTTGACCATACGGCTTAGCTGTTGTACCAGAAACATCACTGATACCCTTTGTTTTATGAGCACCAACTCTTCTCTTTGCTAATTGCCATCTCACTATATCATGCAAAATACTCAATTTTTGCTTGGCAGAAAATATCAAGGGATTAAGCTCAACACTACCTACATTATTATTAGATAGATCAACTAATTCACATTCCATAACTAACTCACCAAATTATTAGCATCATCACTCATATTCAACAGCAGACCTACTGGAAAAGGAACATCTTTATGTAAAGGCTTTTTAACTGCATCTCTCACAAAAACATAAGAGTTTTTAAACCCAGGAACATTATTACCCTTTACAGCAATTATGCTATTTTCATAATCAATGGATAATATTTTCATATTCTGTACAGTCACTCTGCTATTACCTAAATGACCAGCCATTTTCTTCCCCTTGAATACTCTACCAGGATCTTGACATTGACCAGTAGAACCTTGTGATCTATGAGCAATAGAAACGCCATGAGATGCCCTAAGCCCACTGAAGTTATGCCGCTTCATCACACCAGCAAACCCTTTGCCTAAAGAATAACCCGTAATGTCAAGATATTGACCAACTACAAAATGATTAACCCCCACCTTTTTACCACATTCTATTCCGAATAGATCAGTTAATCTACTTTCGTATAATTTACATTTACTATTTATACCCTTTTTCTTTAAATATTCCAACTGAGGTTTTGCTATTTTTTTTAAATCCCCTGTGCCTAAAATGACTGAATTGTAGCCACATTTATCTTGTCCTTTTATATCGATAATATAAGTTTCGCTGAGATGCAATAAGGTTACAGCCATGCGACTATTATCAAAATACATAGCAGTATGGCCAACATTGGTCATTAACAAACCAATTCTCCTAAGCGAATTTATTCTCTTCATTTCCTTTTCCTAAATATTGACTTCCTTAACCTTTAAATCCACTTCTACACCAGCAGAAAAAGATAAATCTGCAAGCATCTTCATCATAGTAGAAGTAGGATTATGTACAATAATTAACCGCTTAGAAATTCTCATTTCAAATTGCTCACGAGATTTTTTATCAACATGAGGAGACCTATTAACAGTAAATTTAGAATCTTTTCTTGGCAACGCAATCGGACCAGATAAATCTGCATTAAACTGCTTTAATTGATCAATAAACTCGCGAATACACTTTTCCAACAAAGAACAATCGAAAGCTTTGATTCTAATATATATATCTTGCTTCATCTTAGTTATTATACTCATTCTAAAATTTCCGAAACAACGCCAGAACCAACAGTTCTACCACCTTCTCTTATCGCAAAACGTAATCCTTTATCCATTGCTATTGGTACTTGCAACTCCACTTCTATACTTACATTGTCCCCTGGCATTACCATCTCCTTTCCATCTAGCAATTTTATGCTCCCAGTTACATCCGTTGTCCTTAAATAAAACTGTGGCTGATAATTTCCAAAAAATGGTGTATGCCTTCCTCCTTCTTCTTTCTTCAATATATACACCTCCGCATTAAATTTCTTATGCGGGGTTATTGTCCCTGGTTTTGCCAATACTTGCCCTCTCTCCACTTCTTCTCTCTTTGTTCCTCTTAGTAGTATTCCTACATTGAGTCCTGCACTTCCCTTATCTAGCAACTTCTTAAACATCTCAACACCAGTACATATCGTCTTTTGCGTCGCTTTCAGACCTATTATCTCTATCTCATCCCCTGTCTTTATCTCCCCCTTCTCTATTCTTCCTGTTACTACCGTCCCTCGGCCCGATATTGAAAATACATCTTCTATTGGCAACAAAAACGGCAAATCTATAGGCCTTGGAGGTACTGCCACATACTCATCTAACTTCTCCATCAATTTATCTATTGATTTCTTTCCATACTCACTACTATCATCCTCTAATGCTTTTAACGCAGACCCAACTATCATAGGCACTTCATCACCTGGAAATCCATACTTACTCAGCAACTCTCTCACTTCCATCTCTACCAAATCTATCATATCAGCATCAGCAACATCAGCTTTATTTATATATACCACGATATATCCAACACCCACCTGTTTTGCCAGCAATATATGCTCTCTCGTTTGTGGCATCGGCCCATCAACCCCTGACACTACCAATATCGCTGCATCCATCTGTGCTGCACCTACTATCATATTCTTTACATAATCAGCATGTCCAGGGCAATCAACGTGTGCATAGTGTCTCTTTTCTGTTTGATATTCAACATGCGCTGTTGCTATTGTTATCCCTCTCTTTCTTTCTTCTGGCGCTTTATCTATTTGATCATATGCTACAAAATTACCATAATGCTTTGTTATCGCCGCTGTTAACGTTGTCTTCCCATGATCCACATGTCCTATCGTTCCCACGTTTACATGCGGCTTTCCAAATGCTTCTACTATCGCTGTCATAATTTTAACTCTTCTACCTAAAATATAAATACATCAACAAATAATATGTTGATTTTATATAAATACAACAAAAAAAAGAGCGGATAGTGGGAATCGAACCCACGTCACTAGCTTGGAAGGCTAGAGCTCTACCATTGAGCTATACCCGCACAATGGAGGAGGTAGGATTCGAACCTACGTACGCAATGCGGACAGATTTACAGTCTGTTACCTTTAACCACTCGGTCACTCCTCCACAAAAATCTGTTAAGAGAACACTACCTTAACTTAAGTTTTATTATTCCTAATATTAAACATCCAAATCCAAAAGATCAAGTAATAAAAGCTAATCTAACTGATTTCAGTTAGATTTTACTTTTATATAACAAAATATTGTCAATAAAACGCCCAAATAAGTAATGTGAATCATGTGTACCTGGCGCTTCTTCTGGATGGTATTGAGTAGAAAAGACTGGGTAATCCTTCATCATTATCCCCTCTACACTATTATCAAATAGAGAAATATGAGTAACTTCAACGTTACTTGGAAGAGAAGCTGAATCAACAACAAAACCATGATTTTGGCTAGTTATCTCAACTTTTTTACTCTCCAGATCATAAACTGGATGATTACTCCCTCGATGACCAATATCCATCTTGACAGTCTTTGCTCCCAAAGTAACTGCAAGTAATTGATGGCCCAGGCATATGCCAAAAACTGGTATTTTAGATTTCACAATAATTTCTATTTCTGAAGTTACACTCTCTCCTATCTCTTGTGGATCACCAGGGCCATTTGAAAGCACTATACCATCTGGATTCATGCTTAATATTTTGTGAGCAAAACCTGTATCTGGTTTGACTAATTCAACCGTACAATCAAGTTCTACTAAGCGTGAGATTATACTATTTTTTACACCGAAATCAACAATTACAACCCTATATTTTGCATTAAGAACGCTTTGAAAGTTATTACTTAAACTGACTTTCTTAGTTATTTCTATTCCATTTACAGATTTGTATTTCTTCAATTCATCTAATATATGTACCTCACTTGACGGACATATCATTCCATTTTGAGATCCATGTTTTCTCAAATATCTCGTCAAAGCTCTAGTATCAATTCCCGATATCCCAACTACATTATTTTTCTCCAACCAATCATTTAAACTAATATATGAAGAAGAGTGAGACATAGGAGAAAGTTCACGCATAACCACACCACTTGCAAAAACTTTTTCTCCTTCATTATCTTTGTGATTTATTCCAACATTACCAATATGAGGAAAAGTGAACGCTATTATTTGATCAGCAAAAGAAGGATCTGTTATAGTATGCTGATAACCTGTCATACCAGTGGTAAAACAAACTTCACCTATACATTTGCCTCTTTTACCTACCGATTTTCCCAAAAAGTACTTGCCATCTTGTAAAACTAAAGCTGCATCCTGCATTTAATTCTCTCAACTCATTTAAAATATTATATAAGAATTTTAAATTACAAGTAAGCAAATACTAAATTTCCCTTTAAGTTTATATAAAATTCAAAATTATAAGTAGCTTTCTTTTTTTATTATTTAGGAAAATTATAGCAAACTTAACTTGTGTGAATAGGCAATAGTCATTACATTCATACTTCATGTTATATAAATTCACATGGATAGAAAAACTTGTCTCATTACAGGAGCATCATCTGGCATTGGAGAAAGTCTAGCACGGTTGCTCATTAAAGATCGATGGTTTGTGGTTGGCATTGCAAGGCGCACTGAAAAACTGGAAAAATTAAAAGAAGAATTAGGTAGTAATTTTTTACCTATAACATGTGATGTAAGCAAAAGTGAAAATATTAAAAACTCGTCTGATTTTTTAAAAAAGCAAAATATTATACCAAATCTCTTTTTTCTTAATGCAGGATGTGGCGAAATA
This sequence comes from Laothoe populi, assembly GCA_905220505.1. NCBI lineage: Eukaryota > Metazoa > Arthropoda > Insecta > Lepidoptera > Sphingidae > Laothoe > Laothoe populi. The sequence continues at coordinate 9,886,001 of HG992158.1, read as the reverse complement.
GAAGATAAGTTTCATACCAACATTCATAGAAAAACATTTGAAACCAATTATTTTGGCGTTATCAACTGGATTGAAGAATGGATTCATCATAATTCCTTGGCAACTTTTGCGGTTATATCTTCTCTTGTTGCTATGCATGCAACACCACATGCTTCTGCATACTGTGCCAGCAAAGCAGCACTAAAAAGTTGTTTTCAATCACTAAAAATCCAATATTCTAACAGTAGCACAAAGTTTATCACCATAATGCCAGGGCCAGTAAAAACAGATATGTTTAAGTCTAATAAACCACTTCCCTTCATATGGGAGCCAGAAAAAGCTGCAGCATATATTTTAAAAAGTATATTTAAAGGAAAGAAAGTTATAGCGTTTCCAATTTTCTGGCGGTTATTTTTTCATATTTTACAAATTCTTCCCACTAAAATGACTGCAAGAATCTTACGATAATCACCAAATCTACCATCTTGTAAAGCTAAAGCTCTTCAAAACTCAATCGCAAGCTTCTCCACACAAAAACATCTTGACTATCGCATGTTTCATATTATATGAATAAACTGTTAATGAAAGTGGAGGGTTGCAATGCCTAATAATACAGATCAGTCTAAAAAAATAAATGAGAAATGGTTATTTATAGGAGGTGCTTCACTGTTTCTTGTAATAATGCTACCATCAATTTTTCTCTTAGCAAAAATAGCTATGATGTTTGTTATAATCTCAACTACAGCAATAGCAATAAAAATTGCCTCAAAAGCAATATCAAACGTTTTAGAGGATAAAGAGAATCAATCAACACAAAATAAAATTATAAACCTAGCTATTGGAGCAGTGTCCATACTTGCAGGTGGGCTATCATTACTTATTACAGCAAAAGTTGGTTTCATCGCAATATGTTCAACTATAGCTATTTTAGCTCTGTATGAATATATTAAAGATGAAAAAATAGGTAAGGATATAAATGATAAATTCGATGAAATAGCTAATAATACAACTGAGTTTTGCGTCAACAGCATTGAAAAACTTATTCCATCACAAAGTTGTAAAGTGTAATCTTTTGTTTATAAATTTTTAGATGCATGGCTAACGTATAAACACTGAAATCAGCACTTCCTTTCTTGTTATACTAGTAATGGCTTCCATCATCAAAAATGTTGTATTACTTTTATACTCGCAAATCTAACTGGATTCCAATGCTGGAATAACATTACCTTGAATGGAAATCGGTGCGTGATGTACATCTGTATAGAGATTAAATATGTCATTCAGTTTGTTATCATTCTAGTACTGCCATTCTATAGGTAACAGCTGTACCTGGAGCTCCTCTCTTGTCATTCCAGCACTGGAATCCAGAAAACTTAATTTCAAACCAGTACTTTCCCTCTTTTCATCCCAATTTCCAAAATGTTACTCCAGTACTGAAATCCAGCTTTTTTATAACTATCGAAAACACTGTATTACTTTACAAATTTAACTAAATATAATTACTGGCATGGCACGTTCGTAAAATTACGATAAAAAATTACTTGACAAACTCTAATAGTTTTGTTACCATGCACGGTGAAGGTGTTCTAGAGCTCGGAATCTATCTTCGTCTGCAGACTTTTCAATTCAATTAATCTATAATCTTCAGTTAAAATATATTTTAGCTATACTTCGGTCGTAGCTGTATACATTTTTCTCAATCTTTTTTATTAGTGGAGGACTATCATGTTTAAAACACTGAATTACGCATATCATTGACCTACATGTCTTTAAAGGACAGATGGTACCTATGTCCTTTTTATATAAATTATTGTGTTTTTATGTCTTTTTTAGCAATGTCATTTATTGTTTTACGCCCCAGTCTTTTTCAAATATTGCGAGCCCTTGATCAGTAAGTGGATGATTAATTAACTGTCTAAGTATTTTTGCTGGCACAGTAATTGAATGAGCACCAAGCCGTGCAGCTTCTATTACATGTGCTGGACTTCTTACTGATGCAACAAGAACTTTTGTCTTAAAATTATAATTAGAATATATAGTGCATATATCTTCTATTAGCGATAAGCCATCATAGCTTATATCATCAAGGCGACCAACAAAGGGAGAAATAAAACAAGCACCGGCCTTAGCGGCAAACAGTGCTTGTCCAGGAGAAAAACATAATGTAATGTTAGCAGGTATTTTATGTTCTGTCCACAACTTTTTACAAGAAATTAATCCTTCATGTGTAAGAGGTAACTTTACTACGATATTACTAGCGATTTTCGCTAACTTAAGGCCTTCCTTAACCATATCTTCATGGCTATCTGCAACAACTTCAACACTAACAGGTCCTTTTATAATAGAACATATTTCGCTTACTAAATCTTCGTACTTATCTTTATGTCCAGATTTTGCTATTAAAGAAGGATTAGTTGTTATACCATCAATGAACTCTTTTAGCTCCTTAATTTCATTCAAATCAACACTATCAAGAAAAATTTCCATATTATTGTCCTATTAAAAACCTATTTTTACAAAATATTGTCATCTTTGAAAAGTATTAAATAAAATCGGATTTTTAACTCAACTCAATTTTCAGTCCGTTAGGAAAGAAAATATTGCACTGAGACACAGTATAGCGCTTTCCTTAATTGGTTGCATTTTATTAACAAAATTAGCATAACCAATTTCTGAAGTTTACTAGCTTTACGTTCAATAGAAATTCTTGCATAGCCTAAAACTTAGTGCTACTATTAGTATAGTAACACAAATAGATAGTGGGGAACAATAAACAAAATGACTAAGATCTAGTTTAACGCTCGCAATTAAATTCAACTAAAAAGGTTAATACAAAAGGAGTTAATCACTCCCAAAGTAAATATATTATCAAAACAATAGTAATAGGGGGTATACTATGTCAACAAATTTCCTGACATTGAAAAACATATTAGCAGAACTGAAAAGAAAAAATAGCATTACTGTTTTAGAAGAATACTATCAGGACAAATGGGAGATTTATGACTTGCTCATGGATTTGACAAATGATGAAAATTTTAAGCAAGCATATATAGATCTATCTTTCAACAAGAGCTTTAAAAAAAACTTTATAGAATTAGCAAATCAGGCAAAAAAAGCTGTAAGTAAGTATTTTAGAGACAAAGACATAGACCTTCAAGCTTTTTATGTAGAAACTAACAATTCTGATAAAGTGTTAAACATTAATCTTATTAATTACAATAGAAGTGAGCCAATAAGAATTAGTGATATCTTACAGCAAGAAAGGGATATTAGCACATTGAATATTTATTGCAATAAAAAGCATGACATATACGCTTACCGAAAAGGTAAGGAAAGACATTATGAATTTAAAGAGGGTGCATATTATGAAATGACAAGCACTTGGCCTGTGCAGGACAAGGATGGGAAAACTTTTACCTGTACTATGGTTATGAATGTAAGTAATTCTGGTATAACTAAAGTACTACAGTTTAATGGTAAAGATTTTGAATCGCCACCTGAGGAGTTTTGGGAATTAATAAGACAAAATGAGGAATTATATATTCAAGACCTCTCTCTACATGATGCTGTAAAAGCATTATTGAAAAAGAACAAAAATGCTAACATTGCACCGGCTGTTAGTAATCTGCAAAATAACGAACATATCGTAATCAATCAAGACGAAAAGATGAAAGATCTTGAAAATGATGCTAAAAGCAATCCTATTCTTTCTTTCACTAGCAACAATGTATCAGAGGTTAATCCACAGCAGATTGCAACTCAGGCAATTGCAACTCAAACAGAAGTTAATTCACAGCACACTGAAACTCAAACAGAGGTCTCTGTGCAACACGTTAAGACTCAAACAGAAATTGGCTCTCAACAGACTGAAACTCAGACAAAAGTTGATTTACAAGAGGTTGCAATTCAAACAGGAATTAGTTTACAGCACACTGAAACTCAAACGAAAATTGGCTCTCAACAGGCTGAAATTCAAAGTTTACAAGAAGTTGCAACTCAAACAGAAGTTAATTTACAGCACACTGAAACTCAAACAGAGGTCTCTGTGCAACACGTTAAGACTCAAACAGGAATTGGCTCTCAAGAAACTGAAACTCAGACAGAAGTTAATTTGCAAGAAGCTGCAGCGCAAACAGAAGTTAACTCACAACAACTAGATCAAAAGCTTACAAAAGCTGAACAAGAAATTAGAGAATTAAATGAGCAGAGGAACGAATTACGATATAGGTTCGACAAGGCTGAACAAGAACTTGAAGAGTTAGAAAAGCACAATAGTGACTTACAGAATGAACTTGGAGAAGAAAAGCAAGAAATTAGAGAATTAAACGAGCAAAAGAATAAATTACAATATAGGCTCGATGAGGCTGAGCAAGAAATTAGAGAGTTAAATCAGCAGAGAAACAACTTACAATGTAGACTCGAAGATGCTGAGCAAAAATTTGAAGAGTTAAAAAAGCATAATAGTGATTTACAGAATAAACTTGGAGAAGAAAAGCAAAAAAATGCAAAATTACAAACTGAACTGACACAAAAAGATGAAAAACTAGCAAATATGTCAACAGAGCTGCAAGAAAGAGCGCAAGAACTTGAAGGTGCATATGAAGAAAAGAAAGACCTGAAGAAAAAGCTGGAAGTTGCCAATGTAAAAAATAAGAAACTGGAAGATACATTGCAGATAGAGAGCGAGCAAGCAGAACGTATAATGATCGAAGAGAATGAGCGCTTAACGAATTTAAAATATAGGCTCGACAAGGCTGAGCAAGAATTTGAAAAGCATAATAGTGATTTACAGAATGAACTTGGAGAGGAAAAGCAAAAAAATGCAAAATTGCAAGCTGAACTGACACAAAAAAATGAAAAGCTAGCAAATATGTCAACAGAGCTGGAAGAAAGAGCGCAAAAACTTGAGAGTGTGTATGAAGAAGAAAAAGAAGATCTAAAGAAGAGGCTGGAAGTTGCTAATGCAGAAAAAGAAGAGTTGACAAGTGAGGTAAGAAAATTGCAAGAGGAATTAGACCAGCTGTTAAGTAATTGCATAATAAAGCAAAAAAAATCAGAACAGGAACTCATGGAGGCTAAGCAAGAAATTGAAGAATTAGAGAAGTGCAATAGTGATTTACAGAATAAACTTGAAGAAGAAAAGCAAAAAAACGTAAAATTGCAAATTGGACTAACACAAAAAGATGAGAAGCTAGAAAATATATCAACAGAGCTGCAAGAGAAAATACAAGAACTTGAAAGTGCACATGAAGGAAAGAAAGATCTAGAGAAAAAGTTAACAATTGCTAATGCAAAAAATGAAAAACTGGAAGATAAATTGAAACAGTTTAAAAAAGCGGAAGAGGAAGCAGGAGATATATTAGATGAAAATTGGAAAGATATACAGAATTTAAAATCTACAATTCAATGCTTAGATTATAAGTACAACACAAATCTGGAATCTTATAAACAAGAGGTAGATCAGCTAAAGTGGAAATATGAAGAGTTAAAGAACGAGGTAGAGCTTAAAAATAAGCAGATTAAGAGTCAAGAAGAACAGTTACGGCAGGATGAACGTTTAACGAATTTAAAACCTCAAATGCAAAATTTGCAAAGTGAGCATAACGCACATTTAGAATCTGATGAACAAGAGGTAAGTGAGCTAGAGTGGGATGAAAAGTGGGATTTTAAATCGTCAGAGGGAGAGCTAGAGACTAAAGATGAGCAAATTGAGAGGCAAAGAGAACAGTTACGGCAGGAGATGGAAGAAGAAATAATGGATCAATACCGTTCATTTATAGAACCAAAGTTTGAAGAGTATGAGAATGAGATTGAAATATTGAAAGAAAAGATTAAAGATATGGAAATTGAAAGAATAACGGGAGAAAGAGAAGAGCTAAACGGTAAAGAGCAACATCTAAATAACCAAGTAGAAATGTTAAGTACAGAGATTTCTCAACAGGAACCTTTGAACAATCGTGCAAAAATATCTGATCAGCTTGTAGGGGAAGTTGATAATGCAGAAAGAAAATCTAGATCTTCAAGCTCTGATAGTGCATTTTATAGTGATGATGATTGTTGTAATTCACTTCTAGACTTCATCAGCAGTCCCTCAAAGGTGTGTAGCCAAAGTCAGCACGGAAGTGTTTAATAAACATACTTATTTAGATGCATGTAAAATCAGTGCTTTTTTTCCTGTCATTCAACTCTTGTCATTCCAGTACGTGACACTGGATAAAAACATTTGTGAATTACGCAATGGACAACAAATTCTAGGAACATATGTTAAAATAATATCCACGATTAAAATAAGATAGATCCCAGTGTCACGCACTGGGATGACACTATTTTTTGTACTTTTACCTTCAAAGCTGCAACTTTTGCACAATTGTAGTCTTGACCATACGATCCTAGTTGTAAAAATTTCTAGATTTCAGTGTCTGAGCACTGGGATGATATCCTTCTAATGTTCGTACAGTTGTGTGTCAGCTACTTGAACGACAAACATTGAGATGACAAGAGTAAACCCATTTCTTGAACAAAAAAAGAGCCCCTAAAGAGATTTGACATCAAGATAACTTAAATATATACCAACTCTCTTATTTTTTAATGATTCCTCATCATGAGTCAAATGATCAAAAACCTGAATTTGATTTGTTACAATGTTACAATTATTATTTGCAACCTCCAATATACCATTATCAATTACAATTTTTTCCTTTGTCTGGTTACTCATTTGAGCAGTAATTATACCAGGCAATAAATAAATTAAATAAGGGGAATGGTAGGCTAAAATCATCAATTCCCCTTTAAGCCCGTTCACTGAAAGAGAAACTACTTCATCGAATGAAATTCGATTATCAGGAGAAAAAAATTGCACCTTAAAAGTGTTCATAATCTTTAATGTCCGGCTCCAACTTCAGCTTTTATTGATTCAGCCTTTTCTATTGCTTCACTTATACTTCCCACCATATAAAAAGCAGCTTCTGGCAGATGATCATATTTACCTTCAATAATTCCTTTAAAACTAGAAATAGTATCAGAAAGTGAAACAAATTTGCCAGACATGCCAGTAAATACCTCCGCAACATGAAAAGGTTGAGAAAGAAACTTCTGAATTTTACGAGCTCTATCAACAATAATTTTATCTTCATCAGATAGTTCATCCATACCAAGTATTGCGATAATATCTTGCAGCGACTTATAAGTTTGCAATATACGTTTCACCTCAGAAGCCACATTATAATGTTCTTCACCAATGATTTCAGCAGATAAAGACTGAGAAGTTGAGTCAAGTGGATCAACAGCAGGATATATACCCATTTCAGCTATCTGCCTTGACAACACTGTGGTTGCATCAAGATGAGAGAATGTCGTTGCTGGAGCTGGATCGGTCAAATCGTCTGCAGGAACATATATAGCCTGTACAGAAGTAATAGAACCAGCAGTAGTTGAGGCTATTCTCTCTTGCATAGCGCCCATATCAGTCGCAAGAGTTGGCTGATAACCAACAGCCGACGGTATTCTTCCAAGCAAAGCAGAAATTTCAGAGCCAGCTTGAGTAAAACGGAAGATATTATCTACAAAAAATAGAACATCTTGATTTTCATGATCACGAAAATACTCCGCCATAGTTAGTGCTGTTAAAGCAACCCTAGCCCTTGCTCCAGGAGGTTCATTCATTTGACCATAAACCAAAACGGCTTGAGATTTTTCGTGCTCATTTATATCTATTACATTCGAAGTAATCATCTCGTTATAAAGATCATTACCTTCACGCGTTCTCTCTCCTACTCCAGCAAACACAGAAAATCCTTTATGAGCTTTTGCTATGTTGTTAATCAGCTCCATTATCAGAACTGTTTTACCAACACCAGCGCCACCAAATAAGCCAATTTTTCCTCCTTTAAGATAAGGAGCAAGAAGATCTATAACCTTTATTCCTGTAACTAAAACTTCTTCCTGTATCTTCTGCTCAGTAAAGCTTGGAGGTGATCTATGTATAGGTTCTAAATCATACTTTCCTTTTAGCGGACCACACTCATCTATAAGCTCCCCTACAACATTAAAAATCCTTCCTAAAGTTGAGCGTCCAACCGGAACTGATATTGGTGCACCTGTATCAACAAACTCATCACCTCTTGACATACCATCTGTGCTATCCATAGCAATGCAACGAACTATATTGTCACCTATATGCTGTGAAACCTCTAAAACTAGCTCCTTGCCCTTATATTTTAGTTTGCTTTTTAAAGCATTAAATATCTTAGGCAACCCGTCTTCAAATTTTAAATCAACAACTGCTTGAGTTATTTTAACTACTTTACCTGTACTCATCTCTTTCATCACCTAACACTACAATTCTATAAAAGAACTTCTAAAGAAAATAAATCTTATATTATTAACAGAAATTTTGCAATATTAAAACACTTACTAGTTACGTTTCATTATAAACAATGCAAATGCATTCAATAGCCAAGTAATAACAAACAGCACCAAACTAAGCGCATAAGCAGCAAGAGTTTGCACACTATTGAAATCCTGATCTCCGGTAAGTAATGTAGCAATTTGTACAGTGATAGTAGTAACTGAATTGAGAGGATTAAAGGTCAAATTTGCATTGATTCCCACAGCCATTAGTACAATCATTGTTTCACCTATTACTCTTGAAATTGATAATAAAATTGCACTTAAAATTGTAGGCATTGCATAAGGTATTGTTATATGCCATATAGTTTCCGCTGGTGTTGCGCCAAGCGCCATAAAACCATAACGTAAACTTTTTGGAACAGATCTTATAGCATCTTCAAGCAAAGAAATAATAAAAGGAAGAATCATTACCCCGATCGATAAACCAGCAATCAAAGCACTTTCTGAGTGTATACTTAAATTAAAAAAATTTGCTACCTGCTTTATAAAAAAAGACAAAAATATAACTGAGAAGTATCCATATACAACAGTAGGAATAGCAGACAAAACCTGTAAGGCTGTATTAATAACATAACGCACTTTTTCACTCGCATACTCACTAATATATATTGCAGAAAATAAACCAAGCGGCACCGCAACTAACATTGCTACAATAGTTATAAGTAATGTCCCCACTAAAAGTGGCGCTATACCAAAACACCCCACCTCTCCTTCACCAATAATAGCTACATTATGCTTCCATTTTAAGCAAAATAAGAATTCTGAAATAGCTACTTTATTAAAAAAAGAAATGGACTGAACAAAAATAGATAGCATTATAAATAAAGTGATAAAAAGTGATATTGCTAAAGCCATAAATAACAAAAATTTTACCATCTTATTTCTTTTACCTTTAAGGATAAAAATCAGCATAAAAAAAAGTAACGCTATAGAAATAGAAGTTATAAAATAACCATCATAGAATGCTAACAAACAAGGTAGCATCCACATACAACTCAAATATATATAAGACTTAACTTTACTTACTGCTTGAAACTTACTCAAACAAAATAAAAGGACTAGTAAAACAAGTACGCCTATAATTAAATTCATTTTTCCATATATCAAATTTTATTCAACAAGAATGCCACAGAAGTTGACCATTATTTGACAATAGAGCAAAATAGTTTAAAATAAATAGTCATATTAATATAAAAACAATGAAAAGAACATTTCAACCAAAAAATTTTAAAAAAAAGCACAAACATGGATTTCGTTCACGTATGTCAACAAAAGCTGGAAGAAAAATTCTTAATAAGCGTCGCTCATTAGGGTGTAATAAATTATGCGCATAGTAAGCATAAAAAAAAAGAGTTTTCCTTTGCTTTTAAAAACAGATTAGCATCTTACAGTCTTTTTTATCGAGGGGTATATATATCACTATATGCTATAAAAGAAAGAGAACCTGAAAAGTATATTCATGTTATTAGAGTAGGTCTGGCTATCAGTAAAAAAGTCGGAAAAGCAGCAAAAAGAAATAAAATAAAAAGGCAATTACGAATGCTAGCTAAAGTTAGCATTTCTAATATAAGTAATGTAGGATACTATTACATAATACTAACCCATCAAAACATTATGCAAGCAGGCTATAAAAATTTACAAAAAGACCTCAATATTTGCTTAAAGAAAGATAAAATAAGAAGGAATTTTCACTAAAGTATTTACAGCTATATTTTTTATGATAAGATAAGTGAGGTTTTTAAAATAAATTAATAGATGTGGGTGCTTGAGGTAGAAAGTATAAAAAAACAAGATAAAAAGCTCGATACAAATAATGCTGAAGAGAGTTTTTATGAATATAGAAAGTCTAGCTATCGTACACAATGGGGAATGGCATTTGAACAAAGCCAATATTTAGAACAAAATAAAGATAATCCTAGAGGGAAATTGCTAAATTTTAATATAGAAGCAACTCATTACAATAAGAGAATAGTTTGATAAAAGTACCCGTTCAGGGAAGTGGTTGAAGAAACGATAGGTAGGGGATTGTATAGTTCTCTTTGTTTCCATGTTAAGTATAATGAAATTATCCTTTCAAGTTCCTAGCTCTGATTACGTAAAATATGAGCTTTTACAGTAAACGATATAATGCCTAATTTGCTGTTCAGCGTGATAGTGGAATACTTTCTGGTTTACTTAAAAAATTTCACATCATTCTTTCAGATTTTAAAATATTTTTCGCAACTTGAGAAGCTCCAGTTGCTTCAGATAGGTAGCTTCAAGTAATACCTTATACGTTTTGCAACTTTCTTACACTTCTGTTTCATTTTTTAATAAAGCTTTTTTTAGCATAAATAATTCAGTGGATGCGTTTTTTAAGTAACAGCCCAGAATTTTAACTTCAATAGTCCAGCTATGTTTCAAAGTACCTTTCAGCGACTATTACGATTGCAACATACACTGTCTTTTAAATCTTCTTTCCCTTTAAAACTTGCAGTATTGCTTCAGCACTAACCAAGTTTACCTTTATTATAACACGTTGATGCGCAAAACCTCACTTTTCTTATTCGATTTGCTCATACACCTTTTTGCATTTGAGGGAATTCTATATTCACTATTTGATACGCTTTCAATTCACATTAAAAACATCACTTATAATTTTCACGTTTTGAATTTTTATAAGATCCACTGAGTGCTACAATTATCACCTAACTATTGGACCAAATGTATCTGCTTTTTGGTAGTTTGCTACTTCTTCTTTCTCCTCATCTCCAACAACTTAATTAATATTCAATTATATAAAGTTTGATTTTCGGAAGATCAATTGTTTGATGATTTGTTAAATGTTGCTATCTCTCCTCCTAATTTGGAAATAAGTGACAAATTCTACTTTTAAATTTTCTACTTTTATCTTAAAGTTTTCGCAGAGTTCTAAAAGATCAGTTATATTACCTCACAGCTACTCTATGTTTACCTTGTTTCATCGCTCTACTGAAAAGATATAAATAAGAAGAAATTTTTATAAACTTGGCAACGACCTACTTTCCCTTTTTAAGTATCATCGGCGCTAAAAAGTTTCACTTCCGAGTTCGAAATGAGATCGGGTGGTTCATTTTTGCTATAGCCACCAAGTCAACAAAAATTTCTGACTTAATAAATTTTAATTTAATATTTAACACTGCATATGCACATATAGAAAGCAAATAAATCAATCAGGCTATTAGTACCAGTTAGCTTCACATGTTACCATGCTTCTACACCTAGCCTATCAACGTGGTAGTCTCCCACGGCCTTAATTGGGAAATTTTTTTGAAGAGGGTTTCTTGCTTATATGCTTTCAGCAATTATCCCATCTATACATAGCTACCCAGCGATGCTATTGGCATAACAGCTGGTACACCAGAGGTATATACATCTCGGTCCTCTCGTACTAGAGTCAGATCTTCTCAAATTTCCTTCACCCACGGCAGATAGAAACCGAACTGTCTCACGACGTTCTAAACCCAACTCACGTAACACTTTAATCGGCGAACAGCCGAACCCTTGGGACCTTCTCCAGCCCCAGGATGTGATGAGTCGACATCGAGGTGCCAAACGGTGTCGTCGATATGAACTCTCGAACACCATCAGCCTGTTATCCCCGGCGTACCTTTTATCCGTTGAGCGATAACCCTTCCATACAGAATTACCGGATCACTATGACCGACTTTCGTCTCTGCTTGGCTTGTCAGCCTCGCAGTCAGGCAAGCTTATGCCATTGTACTATCAAGCTGATTTCCGACCAGCTCTAGCTTACCTTCGCACGCCTCCGTTACTTTTTAGGAGGCGACCGCCCCAGTCAAACTACCCACCATACAATGTCCTAGTTCCAGATAATGAAACATAGTTAGATATCAAAAGTGTAAAGGGTGGTATCTCAAGGTTAACTCCATTATAGCTAGCGCCATAACTTCAAAGTCTCCCACCTATCCTGCACATCACACTTTTAATAGCAATGTAAAGCTATAGTAAAGGTGCACGGGGTCTCTTCGTCTAACCGCGGGTACCCCGCATCTGCACGGGGAATTCAATTTCGCTGAAGTGATGTTGGAGACAGTGGAGAAATCGTTACGCCATTCGTGCGGGTCGGAACTTACCCGACAAGGAATTTCGCTACCTTAGGACCGTCAGTGTTACGGCCGCCGTTTACTGGGGCTTCAATTCAGAGCTTGCACCCCTCCTATTAACCTTCCAGCACCGGGCAGGCGTCAGACCCTATACTTCCACTTACGTGTTTGCAGAGTCCTGTGTTTTTAGTAAACAGTCGCTACTCCCTATTTTGTGCCACCTACTTGTAGTTGCCTAAAAGCAGGTTACCCTTCTTCCGAAGTTACAGGTATAATTTGCCGAGTTCCTTCAACATCATTCTTTCAACACCTTAGTATACTCTACTCATCCACCAGTGTCGGTTTACGGTACGGCCTCATAAATATAAGTGCTATTTCCTGGAGCTTCTTTTAAGCATAGATCAATCCAATAAGACCTATACAAATACAAAACCCGTCACACTTAAGAGGTTTAGGAATATTAACCTAATTGCCATCGACTACTCCTTTACGGACTCGCCTTAGGAACCGACTAACCCTACGCAGATTAACTTAACGTAGGAACCCTTAGATTTTTGGTGAGAGTGTTTTTCACACTCTTTTACGCTACTTATGTCAGCATTCTCACTTCCGATATCTCCAGCAGTTTTTACAAACCACCTTCACAGACTTACGGAACGCTCCGCTACCGCGCCTATTAATCGAAATTAATAAGCACCCACATCTTCGGTATACAGCTTTAGCCCCGGTACATTTTCGGCGCAGAAAAACTTATTTAGACAAGTGAGCTGTTACGCTTTCTTTAAAGGATGGCTGCTTCCAAGCCAACCTCCTAGCTGTAATGGTTTTTCTACTTCCTTTCCCACTTAGCTGTAATTTTGGGACCTTAGATAGTGATCTGGGCTGTTTCCCTTTCCACCACGGACTTAGCACCCATAGTGTGTCTGCTGTATAATTAATTATTGGTATTCGGAGTTTGGTTAGATTTGGTAAGATGATGAATCCCCCTAGTCTATCCAGTGCTCTACCCCCAACAACATAAATACAACGCTCTACCTAAATAGATTTCGCGGAGAACCAGCTATTTCCAAGTTTGATTGGCCTTTCACCCCTAATCACAACTCATCCAATAATGTTGCAACATTAACTGGTTCGATCCTTCAGTATGTTTTACCATACCTTCAATCTGGTCATGACTAGATCACTTGGTTTCGGGTCTAATCCATAAAACTAAACGCCCTATTCAGACTTGCTTTCGCTACGCCTACACCTATCGGCTTAAGCTTGCTTCATAGATTAACTCGCTGACCCATTATGCAAAAGGTACGCTGTCACTCTAAATATCAATAAATTGATATAGAGCTCCAACTGTTTGTAAGCACTTGATTTCAGATTCTATTTCACTCCCCTCCCGGGGTTCTTTTCACCTTTCCCTCACGGTACTTGTTCACTATCGGTCGTTAAGGAGTATTTAGGCTTGGAGGATGGTCCCCCCATATTCAAACAGGATTTCACGTGCCCCGCTCTACTCAAGGATTTAAAAACTTTCTATTTGTACAGGACTATCACCTTCTATGGTTACCATTTCCAGAGTATTCTAATTCTTATTTTTAAATCACTAGCCTTTTCCGCTTTCGCTCGTCACTACTAACAGAATCTCGGTTGATTTCTTTTCCTTTGGCTACTTAGATATTTCAGTTCACCAAGTTTGCTTTATATACTTAGTATATAATAACTAGCTAAGCTAGTTGGGTTTCCCCATTCGGAAATCTGCGGATCAAAATTTGTTGACAATTTCCCGCAGCTTATCGCAGCCTGCCACGTCCTTCATCGCCTCTTAACGCCAAGGCATCCATCAAGTGCTCTTAATAATTTATTTATCTGACTATATGTAGAATATGCAGAGTTAAATATTAACTTACAATTGAATTGAGATTAAATAATCTCTACCATAAAACTTTTCAAACATCTAAAAACTAATCTTTTATATGTTACAATCTGATAAATCATATGTCAACGCCTTTTTACACAAAACATTTACCTATTATTATCAACAACAATATACCAGCAATCTTAAACATTATAATCTAAGAAATATTTGACAAATTGATATGTACAGAAAAATTAATGAAAAAGATATTTTGTAAGATAAAATGTGTTAAAATTAGTTACCTAAAAATGAAAATGAACATTTGGAGTATTTCTAATGTATGAAAAGTAATCTATCTTTTATAAAAAACTTTGCTTTAAATTGTATATCCAAGCTCACTGGCTTATTAAATAGTAAAAAAGTAAAAAATTTCATTATGGATAAATACAGTACTCTCCATAAAGAAATTGTAGTGTTTCTTGAAAAATCTAAAAACCTGTTAAATACCAACACTGAAATCGGGTTATATCACTTCTATAAAGGTAATATATCAGATGCAAAGTTAAGATTTTGGTTAATTAGCATATTCTACCCTAATTTACCTCTAGTCTGGTATAATATCGGAAGATGTCATTTTGCAGTAGGCAATACTAACAAAGCTTATAATTATTTAACAAAAACCCTAAAATTAGATAGTAGTCATAAAGAAGCTTCTTACTATATAAAGAAAATAACAAACACATCAGATATTGTGGAATTGCCTGAAAATCTCATAAAGCAATATTTTGATTACACAGGTGAATATTTTGTTGAGCATTGGCTAATTGCCAAACAATACAGAGGGCATGAACTAGTACACATGATAATTACAAAAGTCTTTAACAACTCCACTTCTAAACTGAATATACTCGACCTTGGTTGCGGTACTGGAATATGTGGTCACTTCCTAAAAATAAGTAATATTAGAAGTCGCATAACAGGAGTTGACATCTCAAATAGAATGCTCAATATTGCAAGAGGATGCCTTATAAAAGGTAAACCTGTTTACGATGAGTTAATACATACAGAAATGAAAGAGTTTCTTAAACAAGAGAAGAACCAGCAGTATGATGTAATTATCTTTGCTGAAGTGCTACACTATCTACATGATTTTCTAGCAGAATTGGAACTAGCAAAAGGATTGACAAACAAAAAAGGGGTTATTGTATGTTTAGTAAGAAGAAAGGAAGGTAAAGGTATTGACTTTGTAAACAAAGGAGATTATTTTCGTCACTCAGAAGATTATATTCAGCATGTTGCAAAAGAAACAAATATGCAAATAAGTCAAATGAGTTACTGTAAAATATATGGCAGCCAAGTTGATGGTATCTTGTTTGCATTACAGTATCCACAAAAAAATTTAACAACTTAATCGAGAAATCGCTCAAATAAATGTCTATATTATCATAAAGGGAGTCTTATGAATTACATTGCTATTAACTACGCAAAGGATAGTAAATTAACTGATTTTGGAAAAGCAGTTCTATTGGACAGGTATTTAATAGAAAATGAAAGTTATCAAGATCTCTTTATACGTATTGCCAATTACTACTCTGATAATAAAGAGCATGCACAGCGTCTTTATGATTACATGAGCAATTTATGGTTCATGCCTTCAACTCCAATACTTAGTAATGGTGGTACCAAGAGAGGATTGCCTATTTCCTGCTTTCTTAACGAAACTGAAGATAGCTTGCAGGGAATAGTTGATTTATGGAATGAAAATGTTTGGCTCGCTGCACGTGGTGGTGGAATAGGTAGTTATTGGGGAAATTTACGTTCAATTGGTGAAAGTGTCAAAGGTAGCGGTAAAACATCAGGAATTGTGCCATTTATCGTAGTACAAAATGCTCTGACGCTTGCAATCAGCCAAGGATCCTTAAGAAGAGGAAGCTCAGCAGTTTATCTTCCTGTATGGCATCCAGAAATAGAAGAGTTTCTAGATTTACGTAAGCCAACTGGTGGTGACCCAAATCGCAAAGCATTAAATATACATCATGCTGTAATAGTAACAGATAAGTTTATGCAAGCTGTTGAAGATGATCAAGAATGGGATTTAATAAGCCCTCATAACAATAAAGTTATTTCAACAGTAAAAGCACGGGATATATGGATTAAAATATTAACAGCAAGAGTTGAAACTGGAGAACCTTACATTATTTTCCTTGATGCAACAAATAACAATAAGCCAGAATCTTACAAAAAACTCAACTTAGACATCAAAATGTCAAACCTATGCAGTGAAATAACTTTAACTACAGGTTACGATCACCTGAAAAAGTCACGCACTGCTGTATGTTGTTTATCATCCGTAAATCTTGAATACTACGAAGAATGGAAAGATAATGAGCTTTTCATAGAAGATATAATGCGTTTTCTTGATAATGTATTAGAGGATTTCATAAACCAAGCACCAAATGAAATACAGCGAGCAAAATATTCCGCAATAAGAGAGCGTAGTATCGGTCTTGGCGTGATGGGTTTTCATTCATTTTTACAAAGTAAAATGGTTCCTTTTGAATCAGTAACAGCCCAACAATGGAATAAAAAAGTATTTAAGCATTTGCGCGAGCAAGCAGATGTAGTTTCTAAAAAATTAGCAGAAGAAAAAGGTCCATGTCTTGATGCTAAAGAAATCGATCTAATGGAAAGGTTTACACATAAGCTCGCTATTGCTCCAACTGCCTCAATTTCGATTATCGCAGGCAACACTTCCCCTGGAATAGAGCCATATGCAGCAAACGTATTTATACAGAAGACACTTACAGGTTCATTTGTAGTACGAAATAAATTCTTGCAAAAACTACTAGCAGAAAAAAATCAAGACAATGATGAAATATGGTCCTCAATTTCAACAAATGAGGGTTCTGTTCAGCATTTAGATTTTCTTAGCAAGCATGAAAAACTGACATTTAAAACAGCATACGAACTTGATCAACAATGGATCATAGAACATGCAAGTGATAGAACTCCTTATATTTGTCAATCTCAATCAGTAAATCTGTTCTTACCTGCCAATGTGCATAAACGTTACTTACACAAAATACATATGCTTGCTTGGAAAAAAGGATTAAAAAGCTTGTATTATTGCAGATCACAATCAATGCAGAGAGCTGACAAGGTCTCACATGACATATTCAAAAAAAGTGAAATATTGCAACAAAAAACAGATATTAATTATGATGAATGTCTATCATGCCAGTAGACTGTACATAACTTACTGTCACAAAAATACAATTGTACAAAAGTTATGTTTTCATAGATGCTACATATAAATCCAGATGAATTTCTAAAGTCTATTCCAAGAGATAAACGTATAATGTGCCTTGATATGGGAGAAAAACAAATAGGCATAGCATTTAGTGATAAAACACAGCTTATAGCTACAGCTCATAGTATATATTATAGAAGAAATATGAGCAAAGATTTAGGTTATCTAAATAGAGTGCTTAAAGAAAATGAAGCTGGATCAATGGTAATAGGACTACCATTCAAAATAGATGACCAAGAGACTGAATGGTGTAAAGCAATAATCCAGTTTGCAAATAAAATAATAAAAAAATGTAAAGTACACATATACCTACAAGACGAAAGTCTATCAACATCTCTTGCAACTCACGCACTAAAAATTACTGGAATATCAATCACAAAATCAAAAAAAATAGATGATAAAATTGCTGCATGTATTATTCTGCAACGAACGTTAGATAAGATAAATACCATCAAATAGTTTTTTCAACTGAATTCATGTAAAACTATTCAATAAAACAAGAACTTCTCGTATAAGCATGACAAATTGCTGTAGCAAGAGCATCAGCAGTATGATGACATTTTATATTTAAGTTTTTAACTATTTGCTTCACCATAAATATAATCTGATCCTTATCAGCATGACCATTTCCAGTAATGCTCTTTTTTATATAGTTTGCATCATATTCATTCATGGGTAAATCCGTCATTCGTAATATTAAAATTGCAATCGCTCTTGCATATCCTAAAGTTAGCGAAGATTTTGGGTTCTTATTAACAAAAATTTTCTCTACTGCAGCTTCATTTGGAGAGTATAGAGAAATTACTTTCTTTAATTCTTCAAAAATTATATGTAAACGCTCACCTGTACCCAACTTACTATCAGTTGATATGGCACCACCACCCAAAAATTCAATACTATTTTTTTCTTCCAGATTGATAATTGCCCAACCAGTTTTGCTTATTCCTGGATCTAGACCTATTATCTTAATCACTTAATAAATGCTGAGCCAATAAACAAACAAAAATAAAAATATCCAAACTACATCAACGAAGTGCCAATACCAAGAAGCAAACTCAAAACATAAATGATCTTGAGGTGTAATCTGATTTTTTCGAGCTCTAAATAAACATACTGACAAGAATATTATCCCTATTATAACATGTACACAATGAAAACCAGTAATCATGTAAAAGTTGGATGTATAGATAAGTTTCTCTCCCGCTTCTTGTAGAGAAAAACTTGCTTCATAATACTCAATTGCTTGCACTATTATAAAGAACATCCCAAGCAATATAGTTATAGACAGCATTTTAATCATGCTCTTTTGATCATTTTCAAGTAAAAAATGATGTGCTGAAGTAATCGTTGTACCAGAAAGTAATAATATTAGTGTATTCATAAATGGTAACGACCACGGATCCGGTGGTAAAATCCCTTCAGGGGGCCATTCAACTTTTTTTGTAGGAGAAAACGCTTCAAATAAAAAAACCGGATCAAGCCAGGCTTTAAAGAATGAACAAAAGAACGCTATAAAAAACACAACTTCCGAGAGGATAAATAAGTACATTGCAAGCTTGAGTCCATGTTTTACAATGGCAGTATGGCATTTATCATAAATTGCTTCTCTTATTACATCTCTCCACCAATAAAACAGCACTCCTGATACCGCAGAGATTCCCAAAACTAAACCAAATATTCCAGAAATTTGTTTATGGAGTGTACCAACTAATCCAAGTGCAAGAACAAGAATTGCTGCTGATATAGCAATTGGCCAGGGACTTGGGTCCACTAAATGAAAATCATGTTCTTTACTTTTCATATCACCTTCAAAAATACATATCAAGCATACAAATTAGCTTAAAATTGTCAATATTTCTTAAAATCTTGATCAAATTTTGAAAAATTATATGCGCTATTCCAAAAGTCTAACTCAAATTGTGCAGTTATTTTAAATAATTCAAGCATTCTGGTTCTTTCACTTTCCCTTGCTTTGTTACAATACTCGTCAACAATATCTTCCAAAGCAACACATCCAGATTCCATCAAACTACCGCCAAAAAAATCAAACCAATCCTTATATCTATTATTTTTTTTAATTTTATTTCTCATATTATCAACAATAATTTTATATATAAAATGGCAAGAGTAAAGAACTGTTACAGCTTCATAAATGTCGCTATACGAAGTAGACAAAAGAAAGTTAGTAAAATTGAAACATTCAAGCGACTTTTCTCCACGATTTATGGAGTATACAGTAAAGTAGTGGTCGTATAACACTCTCATAATCTCTATTCCTCCTTTAGCCACCCCAATCAATGGAACAATGTTATTACAACTCTCCATTTTTGATGCAGTCATTAAAACAGTACGAACATAATCAGCTAAAAAGAATGCATCTTGTTGTATATAAAATTTGAAGTTTTCTATGTTTAAAGTATTATTTGCTAATTCAACATTGAAAGGATGCTCAATAATATCCTTTAAAAGATTTGACCCATAATAACTCTTAATTATACCACTAAACATCACATAAACTAGAATATAATTTAGTGTTAATACTACAGATTATGCTAGAGAATACATCTCATCCCAAAACATTATTTCTAGCTCTAGACCTCTCTTAAAAAACTCACGCATCTTTTTCCTCTCACAATCACCAGCCTTTGCATATAGATTATTTGCAACGTCAGTAACTTGATTAATCGTAGCATTCATTACTGTGTTATTATAGATATCAATCCACCCTTGATATCTGTGATCTTCAACTTTTTTAGGCATAACCTCTCCTACCATATGATTTATAATAATTTGGTATATATTAAAACAAGGATAAGACGCTGCTAAAGCTTCAGCAACAGAATTATGATATGCAGCACGCATAAAAAAATCAGTAAAAGCAGAACAAGATTTTGATTTTTTATGATTATCGGATAAATCACAAGTCTCAAAATATTCAGTATACTGCTTTCGAACCGCAAATGTTCCCCTTGCTACATTAACCAAACTGCCCATTATTTCAATGTCATCAACTTTAGCTGCAATAATCAATAAAGCACGAGTACAGTCCACTAAATATAAAAAATCCTGCTGAAGATAAATTTTGAACTTTTCATAATCTAGCGTATTGTTTATCAATTCAACATTGAAAGGATGTTCTTTTATTTCTTCAATAAGATCAGATGATTCTTTTATAGCAATATCATAAAATTCTTCTTTTGGTTTGTTGGACATCTTGTAAGCCTCATAAATATTAAAACTAGTATAGTTACTAAAAAGTTACTTACAATTTATAATAAGTTATTATATCAGTATCAAGCTAGAAATAAAAGAGTTTAATAGTTTAAAGAAATTCTCTCTTTTCTTCTTCTATATTAAATTCTTTACAAAAATCAGTAGATAAGTCCACACCTTCCCAAGAAAATCCACCATCACTTTCTAACTTTTTACCAAAATGCCCATAGCAGGCTGTACGTTTATATATAGGACGATTAAGTGATAAATGTCTTATTATGCCTTTAGTTGATAAATCTATGTTACCTTCAATAAACCCTTTAATCCTCTCTTCATCTATTGTATTCGTGCCAAATGTATCAATGTAAAATGAAGTAGGTTTTGAGACACCAATTGCATAAGAAAGCTGCACAAGACAACGTTCAGCTAAACCTGCAAAGACAATATTTTTAGCAAGGTATCTCGCCATATAAGCTGCGGATCTATCAACTTTTGTTGCATCTTTTCCAGAAAACGCTCCTCCACCGTGTGGAATATAGCCTCCATAAGTATCAACCATAATTTTTCGTCCGGTTAATCCACAATCACCAACTGGTCCACCAATAACAAATCTACCTGTTGGATTGACTAAGAGATTTTCTTTAGGGCACATCCACCCTTCAGGTAAAGATGAAGCTATGTAAGGATAAATTATTTCCTTCACTTTCGATTGACTCAGATCCTCAAGATGCTGTATTGAAACAACAATACTTTCAGCACGCACTGGAAGGTTATTCTCATACGCCAAAGTGATTTGCGATTTTGCATCCGGACCAAGCTTTACCCCTTTGACCATACTCATGATATTTCTCAGAATCGAGTGTGCATAAAAAATGGGTGCTGGCATGAGGCTTTCTGTCTCTATTGTTGCATAGCCATACATTATGCCCTGATCCCCAGCACCTTGATCCACACCTATTGCAATGTCATTTGATTGTTCATGTAGTAATATATTTACTTTCACTGTTTCCCAGTGGAAACCATCATGCTCATAACCAATATCTTTTATTGTATTCCGTACAATACTTTCAATCTTGCTATTTTCAATGTTCGGCCCAAATACTTCCCCAGCTATAATAACATTATCTTTAGTAACTAAAGTCTCTATTGCAGTACGAGAGGAAGAGTCATTAAAAAGGTATTCGTCAAGTATTGCATCTGAAATCTGGTCTGCTACTTTGTCTGGATGACCGGCTGCTACTGATTCACTGGTTACTGAATTCTTATGTAAAACCATCGCTTAGTTACACGATATCAAAACTATTGCAAATTTAAATGGTGGGTCTGGGAAGAGTTGAACCTCCGACCTCACGCTTATCAGGCGTGCGCTCTAACCACCTGAGCTACAGACCCGTATCTATTCAAGCCAAGGCTTGCATATCATCTGTAGGCACAACATCAATAAACGTCTTTTTATTTGCTGATTTTCTAAAACTCACCCAGCCTTTCGTTTTAGCAAAAATCGTATGATCTTTACCCATACCAACATTCTTTCCAGGATGAAATTTTGTACCTCTTTGACGTACAATTATGTTACCTGGAATAACCTCACCATTCTTCTTTATCCCGAGTCGACGCCCTGCCGAATCTCTACCATTACAGGAACTACCACCTGATTTTTTAGTTGCCATATCTTACCTCTTACTTTTGAAGACTAATTTCATTGATACGAAGAACAGTAATATACTGCCTATGACCATTTTTCCTACGGTAATTTTTTCTTCTCTTTTTCTTAAAGATTATAATTTTTTTATCTCTACACTGCTCCAGTACTTCAGCTTTAACAACAGCATTAGATGAACAAGATAAGCCATTGTTTGAAACACAAATCACTTTATTGATTTCCACTTCCTCTTTTTCTTCAGCTTGTAATCTTTCTACTTTAATTATGCTGCCTTTTTTTACTAAATACTGCTTTCCACCAGTTTCGATTACTGCAAACATGACAAATATCAATTATTGTTATTAACACTAATCGTAAATGATGTCACACATACTGTCAATATAAATAAAAACATGAAATACTTCTACCTTTATCTGCTTTTCCTCGTGGAGAGTAGTCAAGTTTTAAAACTTGACTACTCTCAAATTCTCTTAGTCTCATGAAAACTTTACGACGTTAATAAAAACTCAAGCTTTCACTAAAAACATTCAATCGGAGCTTATAAATTAAAACTCATTCCAAGTTCAAACCCATGAGAAAAATTACTGAACTTGTGAAGTTTATAGCCAGCGAAAACATTCGTTCTCTCAGAAAGTGGAAGATTAATACCAGCACCTATCTGGTAGGAAAAAAACTTTTCTACGTCTGGCTGTTGATCTTGCTGTGCTGGTTGAGATACTTTAGCTCCACCTCCTACACCAAAAGTAACATAAGGGGTAATATCCGTACTTTCAAATTGATGATGATAATGAAGCTTTGCCATGAATCCTAACTCTGCCAAAGATCCTCCAAACAAAACAGATTTCAATACAGGACCAGCTGAAATTTTTATGCTATCTGTATAATGATAGCCAAGCTCATAATTAATACCAAGATTGCCATATGACGACGAAGTATAGATTCTATCTCTAATCCAATCAACTCCAAAAGACGGTGCTGACAGAGAACAGCAGACTACTAAAGTAAGTAATTTTTTCATTTTTACCCTCTAACCATGAATATACGCATATATACCCACAGAAAAGTTAAAAATCACATAACTTACATAATAAAATCGGAATCACTTTCTTAGCTACTTGCCTTTCTCTTGCAATTGCCAAACTTCTCTTTGTCACATTTTGTTACCTACTGCAATCATCATTTTAGCCTATATCACTTGCTTTTTTTCAACAAAAATTCAAACCAGACTTCACTAAAAACATTCAATCGGAGCTTACAAATTAAAACTCATTCCAAATTCAACCCCATGCGAAAGTTCATGGAACTTTTGCAGCTTGTAGCCAGCAAAAACACTTGTTCTCTCAGAAAGTGGAAGATTAATACCAGAACCTATTTGATAAGAAAAAAATTCTTCTACGTCTGGCCCTTGATTTTCTGAAAGAGGAATTTTAGCAACTCCTCCTATACCAAAAGTAACATAAGGAGTAATATCTGTATTTTCAAATTTATAATGATAATGAAGCTTTGTCATAAGTCCCGCGTCTAAAATCCCTTCACTCATAACAAGTTTAACTGCAGGACCAAATGAAATTTTAATGCTATCTGTACAATGATAGCCAAGATCATAATTAACACCAAGCATGCCATATGACGAAGAGGTGTAGGTTCTATCTTTAACCCAATCAACTCCAAAAGACGGTGCTGACAAAGAACAGCAAGCCAACAAAGTAAGTAACTTTTTCATTTTTATCCTCCAAAGATTAATATATGCATATACAAGCATATAAATATTAAAAATAGTATAAATTGCAAGTAAAAAATTGGAATTATTTTATTTTTTTTGTTATTTGTCTTTCTCTTGCAATTGCAAATTGGCATATCTTTCACTATCTGCTGCAATCATCATTTGAGTCTACATCACTTACTTTCGCTTCAATATAATTTCCCACTAGCCTTTACTAAAAATATTCAATCAGAGTTTATAAATTAAAACTCACTCCTAGCTCAATTCCATGGAAAATTTTATGAAACCTTTGCAATTTGTAGCCAGCAAAAACACTTGTTCTTTCAGAAAGTGGAAGATTAATACCAGAACCTATTTGATAAGAAAAAAATTCATCATTGACTACAGCTTTGAAAGCCTCTCCAAGTAGAGCACTTATGTTTTCACCTATACTATCAGCTCTACCTACATTAGGTTTAGCCTTCATTGTACGCACTATAACAGCACCAACACCAGCAGTAATATAAGGAGTAATACCCGTATTTTCAAATTTATGATGATAATGAAGCTTTGCCATAAGCCCCACCACTGCTCCAAATTCTTCATCAAGAGTAGGTTTGATTAGAGAATTAATAATAGGTTTGATTACATAGCCAACTGAAATTTTAACGCTATCTGTATAGTGAAAACCAACGTCATAATTAACACCAAGTCGGCTATATGACAAAGAAGTATAAATTCTATCTTTAATCCAATCAACTCCAAAAGATGGTACTGAAAGAGAACAACAAACCAACAAGGTAAATAATTTTTTCATTTTTATCTAAGATCTCAGCATATGCATATATAAGCATAACCATCAAGAAAAAAATTGGAATTATTTTATTTTTTTAGTTACTTGCCTTTCTCTTGCAATTGCAAGACTTCCCTTTGGCACATCTTTCACTATAACGCTACCTGCTGCAATGACAGAGTCATCATGCACATTAAGCGGTGCAATTAATGAACTATTGGCACCAATAAAACAATTGCTTCCAATATTTGTTCTATGTTTCTTTTTCCCATCATAATTACAAATAACGGTACCTGCACCTATGTTACTCCCCTGCCCTACCTGAGTATTTCCTATATAACTTAAATGCTTTATCTTAGTATTTATACCTATATCACTTGCTTTTGTTTCAACAAAATTACCTATGATTGCACCATCACCTATTGTTGTATTTTCACATTTGGCAAATGGACCAACCCTAACACCAGATCCTATTTTTACTCCAGGACCAAAAAAAACGTATGGGTAAACAATCGAATCCATACCAATTTGCGTATCAAGAGAGAAGAAAACAGTTTCTGGAGCAACAAGCGTTACTCCAGAGTTAGTGAAAAACTTTCTTTTTTCTTCTTGAAAGTAAAACTCGGCCGTTGCAAGGTCATTCCTATTATTTATGCCAGTTGCCTCCTCCTCATCAGCAATAACATAGCCGACATTTAAATTACTCTTTACTGCAATGGAAACGATATCGGTCAAGTAATATTCATGAGCTTGGTTATTACACTCTATTTTCTCCACCAATTCACGTAGATTCTTTTCACGTGCAACCATTATTCCGGCATTAGCAAAATCATTATTTCTACCATTTTGTGCTTCTACGATTTCTCTTAGGGAACCGTTCTCAATAATTAGTCTACCGTATCCTTTATTATTAGTTTTAAACCCAAGACAAACTAAAGCATTGCTCTCTCCTAAGCAGCTTATCATTTTAGTTATTGTGCTGCTTTTTATTAGTGGAGTATCCCCATACTGCACAACAACTATATCTGACAATTCTTTCAGGTTCCTCATTGCAATTTTGACTGCATCTCCCGTGCCGAGCGTTGACTCTTGTGTAATTAGTTTTATACCCTCAAAGCATTTCAGCCTTTGAGTTAAAGGCAAATCGACTACAATAACTATTTTTTCAGGATTCAGCTGCTTTGCATTGTAAATGACATGCTCAAGCATGGAGAAATTACCTATTTTGTGCAGAACCTTAGGCAAGCTTGAATTCATTCGTTCACTATGCCCAGCAGCAAGTACAACAAATGTATAAGATTTATTTGTCACTTATCTTAAAGACGAAAAATGAAAACCATAATGGTTGAGCCAACTAACTCTATTGTCGTAAAAGCTCCTTAGATCACTAATTTGATATTTCAGCATTGCTAGCCTTTCTATACCAATCCCAAATGCAAAGCCACTGTATTTAGTATGGTCTATTCCAACATTTTTAAAGACATTTGGATTCACCATACCACATCCAAGTACTTCAATCCATTTACTATCTTTATAGCTTATGTCCACTTCCGCAGAAGGTTCAGTAAAAGGGAAAAAACTATTACGAAAGCGTATTCTTAGACCCTTATCTCCGAAAAATTTACTAAGGAAGCAATGAATAGTAAATTTTAATTGGCCCATATTGACATTTTCATTAACATAAAGTCCTTCTATCTGATGAAACATAGGAGTGTGAGTTGCATCAAAGTCATTTCTGTATACCCTGCCTGCAGCCACTATTTTAATTGGAAAAGTTTTTGTCTTTTCCATGGTTCTAATCTGCACAGATGAGGTATGAGTGCGCAGCACCATTCTTTTATCATTTATTTTATTCCTTAAATAGAAGGTATCTTGCTCCTCTCGTGCAGGGTGGTGACTTGGAGTATTTAATGCATCAAATACGTGAAATTCATCTTCAATATCAGGACCATCAACTGCTTTAAAGCCCATATGCGCAAAAATGAGCTTCACTTCACTTATAACTTTACTGAGTGGATGAATCTTGCCAATTCTTTCTGGTCTGACAGGCAGTGTGATATCAACTGCTTCATTTTGCAGTTTTAACTTAACTTCTTTATCTTTCAGTTCATTTTCTTTGCTTGTTATAAGCTGGTCTATCTTATTGCGTAAAACATTAATCACTGCACCTAGGTCGCGTTTCTCTCCTGCATCATCTATATTCTTTAAGTCATCGAAATAAGCTTTTACTACACCCTTTCTCCCCAAGTATGACAACCTAACTTTTTCTAAATCCTTCAAAGAAGCAGCATTTTCAATCTCAGAAACTGCCTTATCTTCAAGTAAAGGTATTTCACTTATTAGCTCTTTATTCACCTTAAAAACGCTAGCTTAAACTTTCATTATAGTGCAATCTTTAATATCATCAATAAAACTATTTGGATAAAAAGTTGTCATGCGAGTACTCTCCCTTCTTGTCATCCAAGTAGCTGACACTGGGATCCATAACAGGTAATAAGAAGCACTGAAATGACATCTCTATAGGACTCCTAACTAATCCAAAATATTAAGAAATTTACCAAGCAAAAAAAAGGCAAAAGAATCCCCCAGTAGTGAGTTTTGACCCTATAATAATGTAAATCGGCATTGTAATAATGTGCTAACGCTTATTTAAAGCGCGTTTTGGCTGAATGTAGAAAAAATAAAAAAGACATGCAGCCGCTATAATTTTATGTAATCTGCCAATATATACCTGAGTTTTTTACTGAATTTTGTTGTTAAATCTGCAGAGATTAAAAACAAGGATAAACACTCTTATTGTCATGATAAGAAGATTGATGAGATTTGTAAAGTAACTTTTTCTGCTCTTATTGAATCCAACACGCTACTATTATGTAAGAGTGCTATAATTATTAATTTATTGACTAATTATGTTTTTTATTTCACTCTACATTAAAAAATTTACTCATGCATAGTAGTAACATAGAAACTAAGAAAAAATACGAAATTGAGGGTTTACCTAAGTTTTTTAAGGATAGATCTAAAGAAATAAGTAAAGCATTTTCTAATGAAGTGCTGGAGATTAGCACCATTCGCTCAAAAAATATTACAAGTGATACGCAAGAGTTTTCATTTAAGCTCAAGCTACTGACAGAGGTAAACCCTAATACAATATTACCTCAAATAAAACATTTGATTGACTTTTTTGAAACCAGCCTTTCTCAGGAGAAAAACTTCACAGCCAATATAAAAGTAGCAAAAGAAAGTGAAGAATTATATAATAACTACCATAAAGCTAATAAAACTGTAGAAGAATTCATAAATAATGCTCCAATTCAAATCCTCATGCAGGGCATAACGATAACGCTACAAACAAACGTTAAAAACATCAACCTCAATAGCTTGCAACAAATCGAGATATTCTTGAATAAGCAGCTAAAACATGTAGAAAAAGCCAAAAGTGAGGAGCAAAGTCAAGATACATTACAAATAGAAGAAACTGAAAATAAAAACGAAAATGTGATTGAAAAAAGAAACACGCAAGATAAACAAATTGTGCAAGGTTCGTTTGGCTACAATATAGCAAGTAACAGAAAGCAAATTACACGTGCACCAGTAATTGTTGCTACAATGCATGAAAATATTTCCTGGTTTAGGTCTCTTTTTCAGCCATTCAATTTTTTTAATACGGCACAATTCTTTTTCCCACAACTGCCCAAATTTTCTATACAGAGTAACAATATGCCACCTGGTGTTATTCCAGCACTTGACCAAGAAGAGAAAGAACCAGTGTCAGCCACTCGGATAACAGAGGGTGGTAGTATAGGAAATCTAGTACCTCAAGAAACAGAGCGGGATATAGGTCAAGCTAGGTCGCACACAGATTATTTTAAAACTAACAGAAAAAAGAAGTCAAAAAAGCAAGCTCAAGAACTATCAGAAGAAGAAAAACAATCTATCGTAAAACAAGCTCAAAATGATGCTAGAGTAGCTATGATAGATAACCAGATTGAGCGTAGAGAAAAAAAACTCGATGAAATATTTATTGAAGTGATGAATGGATATAAAAATCAAGACCCAGAGACATTTCACAATATTTTCAACTTAATATTTAATATTGTTTACTTTCAAGATAAACAATTACATGAAGTATTAGAATCAGATGAGATATCAGAAGTGCTAGAGGTACTCAAAAGGCCACAACCTCCTAATAACTCACTTCTAGGTAAAGAATACTTACAAAAGCAAGTATATAGAAAAACAGTGCAATTGCTCAAATTAGTTTCGGGCATTCCTATACAATCTTCTCCACAGCCTCGAAATATTTCTCATGAAATTTTGCCAAGCAAAGCTGTAGAACATTTACCAAAAACAAATGAAGCTAAAACTCGATTGCCTACTAATATTGGGCTCAAATCACCATTAAAAACTGTATTTTCCTCGAAAGAGACTTATCTTTGTCTATTTTTAGTAGCAGCTTCTATATCAGCACTCTGGCTATGGCACTTGCCGCTGGGAAAAGTGTCAATTTTAAAGGAATTGGTGCCAACAGAAAAAAGGAAAAGTATCGGTCTAACATTAAACATAGGGTTACCGATATTAATTACACTGTGCGTTTTGAACCTGGCTTACTTTCTATATTCTGAATATTCTGTAGAATCTATTGAGCAGATAAGTGAAAAAGATCTTCCTTTGCACATCTAACAAATAAGATCTTTTGTGATATAATTATTTATTTTATTGCATGTTTAAAGGAATTATCCAAGATATTGGCACTATAACTGATATCACTATCCACCCTAACTCTGATCAAATCTTCCATATTGAGACACAAAATTTATCCTCTATAAACAAAGGAGATTCAATATCCTGCTCCGGAGTGTGTTTAACTGTTGTCGACATAATGAGCAATGTATTCACAGTTCAAGTATCTCAAGAAACTATGAAGGTTTCTAACTTAAATATGTGGAAAATAGGAAAAAAAATAAACCTAGAACAAGCAATGAAACTGAGTGACAGAATTGACGGCCACTTGGTTCAGGGTCATGTGGATGACACAACAGAAATTTTAACAATAAATCAAAATTTAGAATCTCATGAAATCAGACTATCATGCCCACAAGAATTAATTAAATTTATTACAAAAAAAGGTTCTGTAACGCTAGATGGAGTTTCCCTTACAGTAAATTCAGTTGTCGATCAAGAATTCACTGTGAATATAATTCCCTATACATGGAAAAACACAACTTTTCAGCATAATAAAACAGGTAATTACCTAAATTTAGAAGTTGATATGATTGCCCGGTACTTAGACCAGCTGATAAAATATCAATACAATTAATTTTACAACTTTGTTATTTACAACTATTATATCTTGAAAATCATATAGATACAAAATATGTTTTTCGATAGCCTAATTATCTTTATTATTGTCTTGTGTGTAATAATATCGATAACTAGAGGTTTTATAAAAGAGCTATGTGCATTAATGTTCTTGCTCTTATCAGTCTTTTTGACAGCTAGTTACTATGATTTTTTTATTATAAATTATAGTAAGTATTTTAACTCTAAAGTTACACAAAACATACTTTCTACAATCTCTGTATTTATTATACTTAATCTTACATTCATGACAATGAATAACTGGCTAATGTACATATTATCACCTATAAGGTTGGGATTAATGGATAGAGTTACTGGAATCTTTGTCGGAGCACTCAGAGGAATATTGCTTTCTTATGTACTATTTTTTGCTGTGCACTTATATTGCCACACAGTATATGATAAAAAAGAGGGAGAGTCTAAAATAGACGCAGAAGACATATTGCCCAATTGGATAATAAATTCACACTCTTATCAGGCTTTATTTGTGACAACAGAAGAAGTAATTAACATGTATGTACCAGAGTCATTGATACTAAAAATAAAAGAGATTGGTGAGGAAATGGTTGATCAAGAAAAACCTCAAAACAATAAAGAAAAGTGAGTGTTGATTTTCTATAGCTAAACTAGCCTAGACAGCTATTATCCACAGCAGTGCGCCATAGGTTACCAATTCCTATTACTAATCAAACAAAACTGCAAACATTGACGAATAAGTAAATCATCAAAAAAATTTAAATGTATAATTTTAGTTCATCAATGTAATACAACAAAACTTTTTTAGTGAATTCAAAATCTTCTAAGGTATTTCCTTCACATCTTGCTGTTATGCAGTTTTGCGTATTTGATACTCTAAGAAGCCACCAACCTTTATCATCAGTTACCTTAATTCCATCAAGCTCTGAAAATACAATGTTTTGCTGCTTTAGTGTCTCCTTTATTGATTCAATTATTTGAAATTTTTTCTCATCCTTCACTACAATTTTCACTTCATGAGTGATATATAACTTTGGTAAATCTTTAATCATCTCAGATAGGCTTTGGTTTTTCTTAAGTAAAATGTCAATGGCTTTAATAGCAGAATATAGTCCATCATCAAAACCTAGCTCAGAAAAGAAAAAATGTCCACTCAGTTCACCGGCAAACTTGGCCCCTTCTTCTACCATCTTTTTCTTAACTAGTGAGTGTCCAGTGGCACAGGTAATTATTTGCCCTCCTAATTTGCTAACGAAATCATGCACTTTCATACTCATTTTTACGTTGGCAATAACCTTGCTTTTTGGGTGTTCCGCCAATACTTCACGTGAAAAAATCATAAACAAGTGATCATTGGAAACAACATTACCTTTATTATCAATCAAGCGTACCCTATCACCATCACCATCAAGTGCAATACCAAGATCACATTTATCTTTCTTGACAATATCTATTAACTGAGCAAGATTTTTCTCTTCTATGGGATCTGGGTCATGCAGTGGAAACGTTCCATCTATAAAGCTATTGGTTACGATGTGTATATGATCTGGTAAAATCTTTTCAATATACCTTACAATTGTTGGGCTATTGCCAAAATCCCAAGCTATTTTTAGTTTTTGTGTAGCGTTATTCTTGAGCGCATTTTTTAATATGTTAACGTACTCACTATATATATTCGTGTTAATTAAGCTTCCAATTTTCGTGCTGTTTTTAATTGTATTGCCTATAATTTCCTTCATTTCTTGATCTGAGTAAACTTTTTTACTACTGAAAAATTTAAAGCCGTTATATTCCCTGGGATTATGAGAAGCAGTGATCATAATCCCAAGATCTGCCTGCATTGTTGCAGCGTAGAGCATAGGTGAAGAACAGAGCCCAACGCGTATAACATTCGCACCGGATAAAATCAAGCCTCTGATTAATTCTTTTTCTATGCTTGGTGAATCTATCCTGCTGTCATAGCCTACACAAACGTTAGCTGCAGTTTGACCGAATTTTCTACCTATTTCATACCCATCACTGATTTGCAGGTCTCTGCCTACCACACCTCTAATATCGTATTTTCTTATAATAGTATTGTCCATACTGCACTTCTTGGAGTGGTTAATATATAACATTCCCGCCAAATACTCAAGTTTATTTAACTATAAGATTAGTTGATTTTTTAAGAAAATATGCTAATATTATAATATAGTTCTCTAAAAATAGAAATTATGCTAAAAGAAAACTTATTTATAGCTGAAAATCAAGGTTTAGATGTAGATGAGCAAAAGAAAAATGATATTTTAAGTTTCATTAAATCTTGCAAAAATTTTCAGGATTTTATCAGAAAACTAGAAGAAGAAAATTTAATCTGGTACTTTATTGGTCCTTTACACAAAGATGAGAACATTAAAGAACAGGTAAGTTCAAAGTGGAAAGAGGAGTTTCAAAAGTTTGAGCAATCAATAAATGCAACACATAAAAAATTCGCAGAATCTCTACCAAGTGAAAATTTCTTAGTATATACAACACAAGATAATGAATTTAAAATTAGATTTGAAAATAAAGAAAAACCAATAGAGATTAGCACCCTTTTAAGAGCCAGTGACGAAGGCAAGGTTTATAACCTATCTTTAGGGAAAGATAGTCAAATAACTGCAACCAAAAAAGGCAGCGAAAGGCACTATGATTTTACTGGTTCAAGCTCATGTGAGATGACCATTAACTGGCAAGCTAAGGATTCTAAAGGCAATAGCATAGATTGTAGCATGACTGTAGAAGTAAATTCTAAGGGCATAAAAAGAGTGATTGATGAACCAAAATTTGGAGAAATAACTGACCCAGAAGAGGTATTAAAATTAGTTGAGCAGAATAAAGAAGTTTTTATCAATGGCAAAACTCTATATCAAACTTTCACTGACATGGTCAAAAGTGTGAACGAGCAGCAAACACCAGCAGATGAAACATTTACAAAAGATTCACCACAGTCAGCTACACCAAGTAGCAGTGGATATTCTTCTCTTAATACACCTTCTTCACGCAGAAGTTCTTTGTCTATTAGTAGTGAGGTTAGTGATGGAGATGAAGTATTTGAAAGTGATACGTTTAATGATGAAGAAGAGCATAAACAAGGAGGGAAAGGATTAGAAGATAGAGTAGCGGAATTAGAGAAAGAAAATACATATCTCAAGAAGGAAAATGCAGAGTTAAAAAGCCATAATACAAAGATAATACAAGAAGTTGATGAGGAACTAAGTAAATTAACTGAGGAAAAGCAAGATTTGGCAAAAGAAGTCACAAGACTTAAAGATGAATTGAAAAGAAAGGAAAAAGAGTTAGCTAAAAAAGATCAAGACATTAAGCAATTAGAACGAAAAGTAACCGTACTAGAACAAAGTCAAAAAGATAAAAATGTTAAAATAACACATTTAATGAGTCAATTGAACGATAAAGAAAGTGAGATTCAGTCAACAAATAGAATAAATGAGGAACTACAGGAAAAATTTAAGCAAAGTGAAGCTAAGTTAAGTACACTAGAAAAAAAGAATACAAATTTTGAAAATGATCTCAAGAAAATATTGGTAGAAGGTTCACAAGATAATCACGAAAAGCAGTTGGTAGAAGAATTGACGGAAGAAAAAGGGAAAAACAATACATTGGCTAAAAAGATGAAACAATTGTCTCAAGAATTCAATGAACTACAAAGAAAAAATGAAGATTTAGAGAGGAAAATTCGACAACTTGAACCCGGAAGATCACTTGCGGATGAGTTCAGTGAAGTAAATGCGAAAGTAGCTACTTCAACTGAAGCTGAATATGAAAGTAGAGGAATCGAGGCAAGTAATCACGAAACTACAGTTCCTAAAACACAAGACCAAGGTACACAAGCTGCGGATAAATCTTCAAGCAAAAGAATTAGTAAATTAGGAAAGGAAAATAAAAGTTTGGCTAGGGACAAACTAATGATATCTGAACAATTAAAGCAAAAAACAAAAGAGATTGGTGAGTTAAAGAAAAATTCAAAGCAATTACAAGAAGAAAATACACAACTAAGACAAAAAGCTACTAAAGATAAAGAAGTTAATGCATCATCTTCAACAGATCAAAAAAAGACTAATACAGTGGAAGTTCAAACTGATGTGCAAATGAATGATTTTCGCGATTTATATGATAAAGAAGGCAAATATGTCAGAACAGAACTATCAGATCCAAACACAGTTCCTGCTAAGACTACGGAAAAATCTACTCCTTCAAAAGGATGAGTTTTGCTTCAACTATAGCTAATCCAAACGAGATATTATATTGCAATAATCACTAATTTTCTGTGCTTTCAAAAAAACACATCAAGCAAAATCATTTGAGAGTAAGTGGACATTGTTAGATGAATTAACCCTAACTTAAGAATCAGATATATACAATATTAGTATGTTTAATTAATAGTGAGGTTAAAAATGTCACCTAGTGAAAAAAACTCTTCAAATTTTGTTGAAACTAAGCAAGATGATCTTAAAATGATTCAAGATTCTTCATTAAATTCAGATATCATTCACGATCCCAAGAAGCTAAAAGACAGAATTATGGATCTGTTAAAAGGAGATACAGAATTCTCCAAGATGAAGCAAGGAGATAAGGCCCTTGTAGTAGGTACAGCAAGTGGATTATTTGCAGCAGTGTTACCATTTTTGGCAGTTGGTGCAACACTTGCTATACCAAGTGCTATAGTTGGTCTTACTCTATTTTTCGCTGCGAAAGTTGCTGTAAAAGCAGTTCAATCTGGATATAAAGGGCTCAAATGGTCAGCAGAAAAAACAGTTGAAGGAGCGAAGCATATTGGCGGAAAAATCAAAGATGGTGCTGTATATGCCAAGAATTCGGTAAAAGAAACTGCAAGTTCTGTAAAACAGGCAACACAAGAGAGAGCTAGCTCTACATTAAGAAAAATGGGGGATAACATTCAAAACCTTGGAAGGAAGATGAGTGATAGTGGTGCAAGCGTGTCTAGTTTAGATGGCATCGCATATTCAATAGGTAATGAAGATCAAACTGTTATTTTGAAAACAAAAGAAAAAACGAGAAGTTTTAATAGTGTAAAGGAAATGTTTGTCAAGGAAGTTTTTGAAGACAAAGGTGTGAATAGCTCTGCTTTAACTAGGAAAATATTTTCTAAGCTGGGGGAAAAAATATTAGAGAAAGCTTATTCTGTTGATGGTCAACACAGTGCCAAAAAGGACCAGTTGATCAACCGATTGAAGCAGCAAATAGATTTTATCAATAAATTAGATGCTAAGAAGTTGCAACATTTGTTAGCTAAAGATAATAGCAGCTTATATGAAATTTTTTCTGAACATCATGATGAGATTAAGGAAGTTATTAAAGAATGCAAGGAAGAGCATACTCGTTTTAATACTTTAGAAAGGCTTAATAAGTCAGCAAAAAGGCATAAAGCAAGTTCTATGAATTCACTGGAAAATAGCTTATCAGGTAGTAGTTCAACGAGTTCTATAAGTACTGTTAGCAGCAAAGCAGAATTATTAAATCCTAATGAGCATAAGGAAGTAAAAGAACCTACTTCATTTTGGAGCAAGTTGTTACCATCACTAAAAGGTGGCAAAAAGCCAGAGGAAGCTACTTATATAAGATATCAAGATTCTGAGTTGGATCAGATACAATCTGCGGAGATAGGAAATAGCCGTTTTTATGTTGCTCCGGAGAAACCGCCAAGAAGCAATTCAACGGGTTCTTTAAGCACTGACAGTACTGCTACAACTTCTAGCTTTGCCAGTTACCGTCGTAATTCTGATAGTGGGTTCAATTCACCAAGTTCTTCTCCGCAACATGGTATGTTCACTGAGAAAAATGGCAAGTTAAAAACCCAAGCTGACTTAAGAAAGACAGGTTCTTTGGACAAATTGGTGGGACCTTCTTCAACAGTAACTGCTGAAGTCGATGTAGAGCATCAAGCTCCAAAAATGAAGATATAGAGAGTAAACAAAACTATCTATCTTCTTAAAAAAGATGTTACTCAGTGAGTAACATCTTTTTTTCATTTTATCAAAAACATTCGCTTATTTAAGATCAGTTTTCTAGCACTGGGCCAATTTATGGAGTTTCTCTTGCCTTTTTTCTAGGTTACGTAAGAAACTTAAAAAATAAAAGTTTTTATTCAATAATTTGTGTATAAGGGATATTATTTTACTGCTAGTGAAATAAACCAGAATGAAGTCTATTTTATTGACAAGGCCTTTATTAGATTCGTTGAGCACAAGAAGCACGCTAAAAAAATATGGATACAAAGTTTTTATAGAGCCAGTATTCACAATAAAGTACTTAAATCCTGATATATCCGCGCACGAATTTGATGTTGTGATATCTACAAGTAAAAACAGTGTAAAGGCTTTCAGTCAAATATGTAAAGAGTATGGCTTTCCAATTATTACGGTTGGTAATTCAACCATGCAGGCTGCAAAAAATTTGGGATTTTCCGATATAATCTCAGCAGACAGCAACGTTGATGGTCTGATATCATTCATAAAATCTCATTATTCAAATGCAATAAAGTTCTTATATATAAGGGGACAAGAAGTATCATGTGACCTAAAAAAAAGATTATCTGAAGAAGGTTTTAACGTAAGAGAAGTTGTACTCTATAAAACAATTACTAAAAGGAGTCTAACTAATAGGTGTAAAAATTTACTATTGGACGGTAAAATTGATAGCGTTGCTTTTTTTTCCTCACAAACTGCAAGGGTATTTTGTTCATTAGTTCTAAAAAGTGGGCTATCTCCTGTGATGAATAATACAATTGCATATACCATGAGTAAAAACATTGCTGATAGTTTAAAGTTAATCAAGTGGAAAAAAATTATAACATCGAGGTTGCCCACAGGGGAGAGTTTAATTGATATAATTAATAAGGATTGTTGATGCTAAAGATTGCAACTTGGAATGTAAACTCCATACGTAAAAGAATTAACCAACTTTGTAGTTTTATAGTTGATAGTCAGATAGATATAGTTTTGCTGCAAGAGATAAAATGTACAGAAGAGCAATTTCCTTATGCAGAGATAGAAAAGTTAGGATATGAATATGCTGTCTATGGACAGGTTGCAAGAAATGGTGTTTGTGTTTTATCTAAATATCCAATACTGGAAAAATTAAAAATTGATGTTGTAGAGAGTCATCAAGAAGCACGTTATATAGAGTGTGTGATAAAACACACCAATAATAAGATAAGGGTAGGAAGTGTATAC
The DNA here is from genome assembly GCA_905220505.1 of Laothoe populi. Taxonomy (NCBI): domain Eukaryota; kingdom Metazoa; phylum Arthropoda; class Insecta; order Lepidoptera; family Sphingidae; genus Laothoe; species Laothoe populi. Next base: position 9,848,429 of record HG992158.1, on the reverse strand, counting down.
GTTCCAAACGGTCAAAGCCCAGACTCTCATACTTTTGAGTATAAACTCAAGTTTTTTGATAACCTATATGAAAGGATGGGCACTTTGTTGAAAAATGAAGAGTTAACTATTATAGCTGGCGATTATAATGTTGCACTGGATGAAATTGATGTTTTTGATTCAAATTTATTAAATGGCCAAGTGTGCTTTCATATAAAAGAGCGTGAGAAATTAAGAGCGATCTTGAATCTTGGTTTTAAAGATGCATTTAGAATATCTCACCTCAACTTACAACAATTCACTTGGTGGAATTATAAAGGCAATTCACTCAGAAACAATCAAGGAATGCGAATAGATTATATGCTATTATCGCCACAAGCTGCAGATAAATTGGAAATATGTTACATAGATGATAGGTTGCGTAAACTAGAAAACCCATCTGATCATACTCCCGTTGTATGTGTTATAAAACAATAAAAGACCTATTACACAATTCACCTTTGGCAAATAGGTCTTACTTGACTGCTGTCTTTTCTGTGCTTTTGGCTGGCTGATCTATAGTAATTTTTCCATCAAGCATAGTAAGCTGCTCACCCCCTTTATTTCCCACCTGAGGAGCTTGTTCCGGAGTAGGTTGTTTTTTACTCCCGTCAGCAATTGTTTCAAGAGAGCTTTCAATTGGGGTTTTTAAAATATCATCAATACCCTTGCGAATTTTTTCATTCAATTTTGCTCTCTTTTCTGTATCATCTTTATCTGGTGAGCTAGGGTCATATAAAGTACCTGGCCTATTATTTGAAAAAAGAACTTCAATTCCTCCCTTTACAGCAAATATTGTACCAATAACAGCAGCAACTATCGCAAGTGTAGTAGGACCAAAAATTAATATTGAAGCAATGGAAAAAAGAATAGGAAGAAAAACCTTACGTAAGCACTTTGTTACCATCTCTTGATCACTAAGTAGTGGTTCATCCTCTTCTTTTTTATCTCCACCTAAAAATGGTATTTTTTCTTTCACTCCATCCATAAAGGAGCCAGAAATATTTTTCGGGTCTATTTTTATTCCCAATGGGAACCCAACAAGTTTTATTAGTAAATCTTTAGCTTCTGTACCACGTACATCATCTAAGCATTCCTCTACTACTTGCTTTACTTTACTATCTTCCTCTCCAGCCAATTTTTTCTCTCTAACTTCTTTAAATATAGAAAGTAAAAACTGACAAAAATTCTCTTCACTGAGTGGTCTTATTTTTTCCGGATTGACATTAGTTAGTAGTATCTTCTTATAAGCTAATATAAAATAATCAGTTATTCCTTTGCTCTCCTTTAATTTGGCTTTAACTTCTAATACTTTTACAAAGTAATCGTAAATTTCCTTATGTTCCTTCTTGAAGAGCATCTCATTTTGCCCGGTCACCTGAGTAGATGACTCTAAAGGCTTATTTTTTGCTTTTGGAACTGTCATAACGATCTATTTGTACTAACCTATGCTATAATTATAGCATATTTTTCGCATTAATTCAAATTTCTTAGAACCTGTCTTGAAAGGGAAAAAAGAAAAGAATAAAGCAAGAAATAGAAAAGTAACAAATGATAAGGGAATGTAAAAAATTGCTTCCATATATTTTAAATCTGATTATAATTACAGTTAGAGATATTTTAAGAGCTCAAAATCTATCTTTGTCTGCAGACTTTTCAGTCAAATTTTTAATCAAAAAGCGTAGCGTATCTTCTTTAGTGCATGTAAATATGCTTAATCTCTGTTGTATGTGCGCTGCACTTTTTTCTAATCTTTTTTTTACACAGGGGGATTTTATGTCCAGAATTCCAGATATTTGACCCTTACTTTAGCTAAAAACCAATAGGCGCCTATTGTTTAACGCTAATTAAAATAAAAATTTTTCTAATATATAGAAAAATCACTGTTTACTGAAAACGGTGCAAGAAAGCTGCTAATGTCACAGAATTTTAGGTAAACGTTGTTTGCTTAACGTGCTCTCCTTACTTCAAGAACTCTTTAATATGACTACTATTATACTTGCGAAATTAACCACTCAAGGCATCCGTTCAGGGGTGTGGCAAAATAAGGTAAAAGTGAATTTACAACAATAAGGCAGTGCCCAGACACTGGAATCCAGCCTTTTGTAGTCTCATTGAAAGCGTTGCTTTTAATATCTATGATTAGGTTGCTTGTGAGCACCAGTGTCAAGCACTGGGATGACATTACTTTTGCTTCAATATTTACACATTAGCCATGCATCTGAACAGATACTACTTAAGTCCTTTCAAGACAGGTTCTTAGGGTCTACGGTATAATTAAGAAAAGCCCCAGTTGTCGCTAATTTTTATTTCTACTTCAAGTGGTATAGAAATTTCTACTGCATTTTCCATTATATCTTTCATAAGTTTTGCTGTTTCTTGCACTCTGCTCTCTTCCACTTCTACAAGTAATTCATCATGAACCTGGAGGATTATTTTACCTGACTTTAACTGATCAAAAAGCCGAATCATCGCGCGTTTTATTATATCAGCGGCAGTTCCCTGCAGTGGTGCATTTATTGCTGCCCTTTCTGCAAATTGTCTTAGATAAGGAATTTTATTGTTGATGTCTCTTACAAAACATCTTCTACCAAACAAAGTCTCTACATAACCATGATTTCTCGCGATAGATACTGCTTTTTCCATATAGACCTTTATTTCTGGGTAACAAGAAAAATAGTAATTAATGTATTCAGCAGCCTCTTGAAAGGTAATGCCAAGTCGCTTTGCAAGGCCAAATGGACTAATGCCATATATAATGCCAAAATTAATGGTTTTTGCTTTGCGTCTTAATTGCTCATCTATTTCTTGCACTCCAAAAACTTGTCTTGCAGTGATATCATGAATATCTTGCCTGTTTGCAAAAGCTTCTTTAAATGCGGTAACATTTGCAACGTGTGCCAGGAGTTTTAATTCTATTTGTGAATAGTCGGCAGAAATTATCTTGCAACCTTTTGGTGCAATAAATGCTTGTCTGATGAAATTTCCTTCTTCGCTCCTGATAGGAATATTCTGCAAGTTAGGGTTGCTCGAGCTCAGCCTTCCAGTTGCAGTCACAGTTGTTGAGAAACTTGTGTGTATTCTACCATCAATAGGATCAACTTGCTTTATTAGCGCATCAGTGTAGGTACCCTTTAATTTACTTAAATGTCGCCAATTTAAAATTTTACTTGCAATTTCTACCCCTTCTTCTTCAAGAGCCTCTAGAACTTCATAATTAGTGCTATACGACCCAGATTTTGACTTTTTCTTTTTACTTAGCTCCATTTTATTAAACAAAACATCACTTAATTGTTTTGGCGATGCAATGTTGAATTTTTCTCCTGCTAAATTATGTATATCGTTTTCAAGTACAGCAATTAGCTGCTCAAACTTATCAGACAATTCCTGTAGTTTTTGAATATTGAGCAGTATTCCATTTTGCTCCATATCAAATATTACTTTCATGAGAGGTCTATCAAAGCGCTCGTAAATCGTAAAAAGTTTTTCCTGAAATAATCTTTGTGTCAGTTTCTCATGGATCGCTATTAAAATTTTTGCCGAGAAAGTTTCTACATTTTTACTTAAATTGTGTGCAATTATGTTTGGAATGCTGTGATCATGCTTACCTGTGTCAAGGCTGTATGAAATGATCATCAGGTCATCAATTGAGTCTAGCACTCTCTCTATTGTAGGAAATATTTCTCTGATCTTTCTAATATCATGTACTATTTTAAGCACCCCATTTGAAAATAAAGTTGAATTTATTATAGTAAGTGCATCTTGTAGGCAGCTTTGATCTATGTAGAAAATATTATCCTCACTACAAGATAAGGAGATTTTGTTCAATCTATTGTTTTCAAAGTGGCAATGAATTGCAATTTTACCTTCATATCTGCAATGCTCCAAAAATTTTTCTAATTCTTCACTACTATATTCTATTTTCTCTTTTGTGCTAGATCCACTATAAGAAAAGAGCTTTTCTACTTTTCCTATCAATGAATTAAATTCATATTTCTTCAAAAAGGATAACAATTTTTCCATATTTGGAGGATGGACTTCATATTTTACAATATCATGTTGAAGATCTACTTTTTTGCATAGTGACAAAAGTTCTCTTGAAATTAGTGCTTTTTCCTTATGCTCAGTAAGAATATTACGAACTCTTGTTTGCTCAATGTTATTGATGTTTTCTATAATGTTATCCAACGAATCAAATTTATCCAGCAATTTAGCTGCAGTTTTTGGGCCTATTCCTGGAACACCTGGAATGTTATCAGATGCATCTCCAGTTAGAGAAAATAAATCAAGAAGCTTATTTGAATTTACACCAAATTTTTCTATCACTTGTTTTTCATCTACGTATATATTTTTGATAGGATCAAATATTAGAATGTTGTAATTCAAAAGTTGAAATAAGTCTTTATCTGATGAGACTACTACTACTTTAAAGTCTTCGTGGTTGGCATATTTTGCAGCTAGTGTTGCAATTATGTCATCTGCTTCATAGCCTTCAATCTCTTCATAGCTGAAGTTAAAAGCTTCTACCGCTTCTCTCAGTATTGTAAATTGTGGAATTAGATCCTCAGGAGGTGTTACTCTGTTTGCTTTATACTCAGAATATAAACTGTGCCTGAAATTTTTTTTGCCAGAATCAAGTGCTATAGTTAAGTAGTCCGAATGGGAAATATACTTCAGAACCATATTAAGAAAACCGTACACAGCACCTACTGGAATACCAGCTGTGGTAGTCAAATGATGCAAAACGTAATAAGCTCTGAAAAGAAAACCATAACCATCAATGATTGTGAAAGTTTTTTCTTTCATTGTAGATATTTATGTGTGCCTTTGATGGTCTGTTATTTAGCTGTAAAAATCAAGCTCTTGTTTCCTATAGCCAAAATAATCATAATGCTATAGTTACTATAAGAAAACATATTACGTAAGGGAATTAACTATTCTGCCACAATTTTGCTCTATCACACTTGCCATATTTAATATTCCAGCTTCATCGTAATAATTTCCAATTACTTGTAAAGCAAGTGGTAAGCCTTCATTGGAAAGTCCAACAGGAACAGAAATAGCAGGTAACCCTGCTAAGCTTGCCGGCACGGTAAACACATCATTGATGCACATAATTAGCGGGTCTGGCTTTTCATTTAAGCCAAAAGCCTCTGTTGGAGCAGATGGCACAAGTATGTAATCTATTTTTTCAAACGCTTTTATAAAATCATTTCTGATTAATGCCCTAATGCACTGTGCTTTTTCATAATACTCATTGTAATGACCTGAAGAAAGAGCATAAGAACCAATTAAAATTCTCCTTTTCACTTCTTTACCAAAACCTTCTGCTCTTGTTAGCGAATACATTTCTTCAAGGGTATCAGCATCAACCCTGAATCCGTAACGTACACCATCATAGCGAGCAAGGTTAGATGAAGTTTCAGCAGAACAAATTAGATAGTAAACCGGTATCGCATATTTAGTATGAGGCAGAGTAATGTCAACAACTTCAGCACCATTTTCTTTTAAATTGGAAGAAACTTTTTCCCAATGATGAACGATTTCTTCTGAAATTCCATCCATCTTATACTCTTTTGGTATACCAATGCGCTTACCCTTAATATCACCATTTATAAAACTGGAAAATTTAGGCACTGTCCTTTTGCTCGATGTTGAATCTTTTTCATCATAGCCACAAATTATTTCAAGCATTAATGCTGAATCAGAAACGGAACGAGTAATTACTCCTGCTTGATCGAGAGAACTTGCAAACGCAATCATACCAAAACGCGAACACCTTCCATAAGTTGGCTTTATTCCAACAACTCCACAATAAGCTGCTGGTTGGCGTACAGAACCACCAGTATCACTTCCTAGTGCTCCAGCACATAAAAACCCAGCAACTGATGCTGCAGATCCACCAGATGATCCACCAGGAACAACTTTTTCTCCGTCACTTTTTCTAATCCATACATTTTTAACAGGACCAAAATAGCTGTTTGTGTTCGCAGAACCCATAGCAAACTCATCCATGTTAAGTTTACCAAGCATGGCTGCTCCATTTTTTAAAAGCAAGTTAGATACCGTAGATTCATAAGTAGGGATGAAATTTTCCAGCATTTTTGAGCATGCTGTTGTTTTTATTCCTTTTGTACAGAATAAATCTTTAACACCAACTGGTATGCCCATAAGTGGTGAAATATTATCTTTTTGTTTCAAGAAGTATTCATCTGCTATTTTAGCAGCTTTTATCGCGATTTCTGGGGTTTTTGTTACAAATGCATTTAGTTGCTCATTTTCAACTGCATTAACATGCGTCTCTACAAGCTCAACAGCAGAAAAATCCCCCCGCCTTAGTCCATCATGCATCTCTGTAATAGTGAGCCTTCTCAATTCATTCATTAATATTCAATTTAGCAAGGTGTTAATTATAACAACAATAGGGCAGAAAATCTATATATTTATGATCGAAAACGGAAATACAACCGAGATCAATTCAGATTTCTGAAATGGATTGGTTAGTAGTACGTTTTAAATAGCCGGTTTGGCACACAATGCTAAGCCATAAGGGTTTAGCGTTTCTAAAATCAAATATCAACATCATGCACGTTAAGTGCATTGTTATTTATAAAGTCACGACGTGGTTCAACTATATCACCCATTAACACCGAAAATATACTATCTGCTTCTTCACAATCTTTTATTTCAACTTTTAACAGAGTTCTAGTTTCTGGATTGAGTGTAGTTTCCCAAAGCTGATCAGCATTCATTTCACCAAGGCCTTTAAATCTCTGCAGAGTTAAACCTTTTTTACCATAATCCATCACTATTTTTGCGAGTGCACTTGGAGACTTTATTTTTATTTCAGTTTCTTGCGACTGTAAAAATGAATCACCATTAAATAAGTCAATTATGTTATCAAGAGAACTCAATATATTCCGTATTTCTTTACTTTCAAGCATACTAAGCGAGAATACATATTTGTCTGCTAACCCTTGAAACAATTTAGCAATGTGAATTTCCTCATCTTTTACTTCTACTTCCCAATTATATTCACTATACATCAATTTTAAATATTTTAATATCTCATCAGCAGACAATAGAGCATTCTTTTTGCTTAAAATTAGCAATGATTCTAAGAGATCTTTTGGTATTTCCCTATCATAATTTTTGCTAATGTTTGAAATACTGAGGCACTTATTCAAAACGAAACGCAAATCTTTGCCTACACCATTTAATGTTAATCTTTTAATCGCTGAATTTACTATATACTCTTCAAAAGTTTCATCATCTTTGATATAAGTATCTTTAGCATTTTTTGTAACTTTATAGAGCGGTGGCTGCGCTATGTATAAATACCCTTTCTCAATTACTTCACGCATATGTCTAAAAAAGAAAGTTAGAATCAAAGTTCTTATATGCGAGCCATCAACGTCTGCGTCTGTCATAATGATAATTTTATGATACCTAGTTTTTTCAATATCGAAGTGCTCACTCCCTATTCCAGCCCCAATTGCCGTGATCAGAGAGCCAATTTCTGCAGATGAAAAAATACGATCCAGCCCTGCACGTTCTACGTTTAGAATTTTCCCTCTTAAAGCAAGTACCGCCTGTGTTTTACGATTACGTCCCTGCTTTGCAGTACCACCTGCGGAATTACCCTCTACTATAAACAATTCCGATAACTCAGGAACTTTTTCCTGACAATCGGCAAGCTTTCCCGGTAGAGTTGCAATATTAATATTGTTTTTATTTTTAACTAACTCTCGTGCTTTTCTTGCGGCTTCTCTTCCTTTTGCTGACCTAATCGCTCTTTCTACTATACTTGCTGCTAACTTGGGGTCAGTTTCAAGTATTGTACTCAACTTGTCAAAAACTATGCTCTCTACAACTGCCCGCGCTTCAGAACTGACCAATTTATCTTTTGTCTGTGAAGAAAATTTAGGATCAGGCATCTTGAGAGATAAAACACAAGTTAAGCCTTCTCTAACATCTTCTCCAGTCAAATTCACTTTTGCCTTCTTCAAAAAACCTTCATTGTTTGCATAGTTATTGATACATCTGGTTAGTGCAGATCTAAACCCTGCCAAATGCGTACCACCATCCCGTTGTCTTATATTATTTGTGAAGCATAGCATATTCTCATAGTAGGAATCATTCCACTCCATTGATATTTCTACACTGGTACCTAGATCTTTTACATTATCTCTAATGCTGGCAATTTTAGTAACATGTGTCTTATTCTTGTCTAAGTACCGTACAACATTAGCTGTACCAAAATTATCTTCAGACTCTTTACTATCGTTAAAATGAGACTCTACATGTGGTTTATTACGGAGATCACGCAAAATTATCTCAATATTTGAGTTTAAAAATGCCAATTCTCTGATGCGACTCTCAAGAGTGGAGTAACTAAAATCAATACTACTAAAAGTCCCCGTTGATGGCATAAACGTTACTCTAGTTCCTCTTTTATTTGTGTTTTCATTAATTATCTTTAAAGATTCAATAGACTCACCATCTTCAAAGCGCATAAAATGTTCTTTTTTATTGCGCCAGATGGTTAATTCCAGCCAACTTGATAATGCATTCACAACTGAAATTCCAACACCATGTAATCCTCCGGAAACCTTATAGGTATTGCTGTCAAATTTACCTCCTGCATGCAATTGGGTCATTATTACTTCTGCTGCCGATATTCCTTCCTCTGGATGAATGTCTGTTGGAATGCCACGACCGTTGTCGGTTACAGAAACTGAACCATCTTCATTTATGCTAACTTCAATCTTACTACAATAACCAGCTAAAGACTCATCTATCGCATTATCAACAACCTCATACACCATATGGTGCAAGCCTGATCCATCATCAGTGTCACCAATATACATACCTGGACGCTTTCTTACAGCATCAAGACCTCTTAGGATTTTTATTGCGTCGGCGTTGTAGTTACTTTCCATGGAATTGCTTTATTTATAAATATTAATTAATATTACATTTGTATGTGCTGATTAGCAACATCTTTAAGTTGAGAGAAGGATCCTTGACATGTAGATAAAACATAACATATCACCTACACGAAGTGGTTTTACATGTTATTTCAATACATAAACTTAAGTTCAAATAATCATACAAAACTCTGCTTCATATTTTAAAATAAATGGCGACAATCAAATACAATTTACCTTCTCCTTTCAATTGGACTTTCTAGCTCAACACAGGATAAGTTGCTCATACACTCTTCTAATATTTCATTCTTTTTATCATTGTTTAATCTATTGCTGAACTCTTGACACCTTCTCTCAAGAGCTGAATGCGTAGTCATAATATACCTTACTGTTTCAGATGATAACTCTGGTAACTCGCTACGGATCCTTTCTTGTTCTGTTCCAGAGAAATTGGTGAAATTGGCTCTGGCCATTTCAGGGAATTTTTGTGTGATCGTTTCTTTTATCATTTCTCTAGCCTCTTCTCCATCGAGTGTAATAACCACTGATGGATGTAAGCCAGATAAAGACTCAAATAATTTATTGTATGTTCCACCTGCACAACTTTGACCTTGATTACCATAAGTTGTTGCAGCGTCTACAAGACCTTTTACAAACATATCCTTTCTATTTTTTATGCCTGCATCACTCAAAGGAATTCTTTGATTCTCTGTTCCTGTATTTCTATCATTGCAGGCTTTCCAACATAAAATAGCTGCTTGCTTTAATGTTAACTTACTATGATTGTCTTTAAAATTATCTCCTGTTCTATTGATAAATCTTAAGCATTCAAGTGCATGAGATTTATCGCCTTCTGTAAATTCATTTGATTGTTTGATGTACTCTTCAATGTCGGTTGTGTTGCCTCTATTTAGCTGTACATAGAATTCATCTTTGCTTAAATTCTCTTTATACTTTTCTATGAGTCTATCAACACTCAAGTTTATACTAGCAACTGCACTTGGGTCATGAGTAGTTTGTGCCATAAAAGGAATGGCTGCTAAATCTTGAAAGAAAATAGGCCTTTCTTCCTCTGGAATTTGTTGTATTAAATCGTTAAACTGCTGTATTTCTTCAATGAGTGATTTGTTTAGCAAACATAAGCACAATATAGGCAGTACCAAAAGCACACAGGAATTAATAATGTGTATAATTAAAAAAATGCTTAATGTTATTCTAATAACATTTTTTGGCCACGCTGATAATCTTTTTTCATTTTCCCTTGGTTTGAAAAAATAATTTACTAATGATAAATACAAAGAGAGCTGTACAAGAAGAAAAAATGAAGGAATCATACTTACTAATAAAACTATATTAATGAATCTTTTAATTTTATTAGTGTTGTTGTAAGCATTTTGCACTCTTTCTATTAAAGCCTGTGCTCTATTTCTATTTTGCTGTTGATTATTATTTTGACCTGCAAACATACCCTATTCTAACATTAACATATCATACTATAGAAAGAATGTAAATAAAGCAAGGAATTTAGAGCTGCTTTTATTTTTGTTTGATTGGGGATACCACTTCTATACTTTCCGCTCCATCTAAGGTACTATTTGGTTTTTCTACAGTAATCTTGGGAGTTACTTTATTCTCGATATCTGCTCCATATGAGCTAAGTACTTCAATGGCCTTTTCATTCCCACTATTAAGCGCAATATCCAAAGCATCCATTCCAGCTTTATTTTTGTGATTGATAAAATTCTTCAACCGATCTCTACCAAAGCTTTCTATATATTGTTTAATGATGAGTTCCACTACTTTTCCAGGACAATTATTAGCAGCAGGAAAAAGTATTGTGTTGTTATTATTATCTTTTTTCGTTATGTCTGCTTTGAGTTTATTTATCAAATACTCGATAACTTCTACTCTGCTATCATCCTTTGCTTCAGTGCATTGCCTAATAGCTAAAAATAAAGCTGTACGCCCATTATTATCAATATCTTCAATATTCTGTCCCTTGTCAACTAAGGCTTGTATTACACTTTTATTTCCATATAAAGTAGCAAGGTGAAAAGGTGTATGTCCTTCAGTGCTTTCTCTTTCATCAATTGACGCACCATTGCTAGCTAGCAATTCTATAAACTCTGGCGTGTTTGCAAAAATTGCAAGGTGCATTGGTGTTAAGTCATCTTTGCCATGATTTCCAGTTTTTGCGTTAACGTTTGCTCCGTTATTTATCAGCAATTTCGCTATTTCAAACTGCTTATACCCGATAGCAATATGTAGTGGTGTACGATTACGTTCATAATTATCATTGACATTTGCACCAAACTTTATTAGCAGCTCTGTAGCTTCAATATCACCCATCCGAATTGCAGAGTATAAGGAAGGAGATTCATCTTTTTCTATTTCCCCTGTCATACGAAATTAAGAACACAACAATTCATATATTATTAAGAATTATTATTAAGTTTTTATTAAAATAATATTAACAATAGCTAAGAAATTAAATTTTCATTAAAAATTAATCTCTATCAATGGTTATATAAGCAAATGTTTATATAACCATTCCAAAAGTGAAGAAGTGAAAAAAAGCTTTTCATGAGAAATTATAAATGATAAATTGTTAATAATGAATTATCGAGAATAAATTATGTGCTTTGGTTTACCTAACATAAACAGAGAAGGTTATTTATTTATAGTTGTTTCCTTTATCGTAACATGTATAGCATTCTCTATATCTTGGGGAGCTGGAATTACTTGCTTATTTCCAACGTTATTATGTACCTATTTTTTTCGTGATCCAGCAAGAGCTGTACCAAACAATAAGGACTTTATATTAAGTCCTGCTGATGGTGTAATTTCAAAGATAGAAGAAGTTAGTTACTCTTTATCAGAAGAGAATGAAGAAGAAAAGAAGTTTACGCTTGTTAGCATATTTCTAAGCGTTTTGAATGTCCATGTGAATCGTATACCAATATCTGGTACGATAAAGGAAATGAGCTACAAGAAAGGCAAGTTTGTTTCTGCAATGAGTAATAGGTCCAGTAATGAAAATGAAAAGCAGATTATTGTGATTGAATATGAAAAGGGAAAAGAAATCATTGTGGAACAAATAGCTGGATTTATTGCACGCCGCATTGTTTGTAATTTGAGGACATCTCAGAGCGTAAAAGCAGGTGAAAGATTTGGAATTATAAGATTTGGTAGCAGAGTAAATATTTATATCCCTGCTGGAATAGAGGTAAGAGTCTCAGAAGGCCAAACTGTTATTGGTGGTGAGACAGTTATAGCAGATTTAAATAAACAAGAGAAGCTTACCTTTGACATTGTATGAATAACGATGAAAGTAACGGTAAATCCTTACCTATTACCAAGTTATTTCCGAATTTTATAACTTTACTGGGTTTATGTGCTGGCCTTACTTCACTTAAATTCACATTTAATGAACAATGGGAATTTTCAGCAATTTTTATTATCATTGCAGCAATAATAGATGGAATGGATGGCAGAATAGCCAGAATTTTAAAATCAACTAGCGATTTTGGAGCACAACTCGATTCTTTTGCAGATTTTCTAAATTTTGGTTCAGCACCTGCTTTTCTTTTATATTTTTGGAAGTTAAATGAAATTAAAGTTGTAGGATGGATTTTAGTAATGATATATGTAATCTGCATATCAATAAGACTTGCCAGATTCAATGTTTCGTTACATTCAGAACAATTATACTGGAAAAAATTTTTCTTTTCCGGCGTTCCAGCTCCTGTATGCGCTTTACTTGCTCTGTTACCAATAATTATTACCTTTCAATCTCATGAGAGTGAATACTTACTTCTTATAGAGCAATTTTTTAACGTAAAGAATACAGCTTGTTACTTTTTGGCCATTTCATTTTTTTCGATAAGTCATATTCCAACTTTCTCTGCAAAGTACATTTATGTTCCTAGAAGCCTATCCTATATATTTGTGTCGTTTTTTGGAATATTGATCATACTGTTTATAAGCAAGCCCTGGATAACACTACCAATTTTAGGCGCATTGTATATACTTACTATTCCAATAAGCACTGGACTTTATATATACTACACATATAAAACTCATTAGCTATATAAAAGTAGTGAGCAGCATGATTGTAAAAGCAACTGATCTATTAAACTCTTTTTTATATATACAGATATTCAACATACCATTTATAATTATTTGGGTAATTGCAACTGGGGTTTTTTGTACGATTCGATTCAAATTCATTAACTTTAGGTTGTTCAAATATGGGATACAAACACTATTCAACCTAGAGAGCCATAATAATAACGGCATAATCACCCACATTCAGGCATTTGCAACGGTAATTTCAGGAACAGTTGGTCTTGGAACAATATCAGGAGTTGCAATAGCTATTACAATAGGGGGGCCAAGTGCAGTTTTTTGGATGATAATTACCGGAGTACTTGGCATGTCAATAAAATTTGCTGAAGTAGTGCTTGCATTTACTCATCGCTCTGAAAACACAACTGGTGGGGCTTTTTATTATATGGAACATGGACTTGCAAAGATTGGATTTATGAAGACTGGCAAATTCCTTGCATTTATCTACGCAGTTATGCTGCTTGTTGCAATGATTCTAGGCGGCATACCATTTCAGGCAAATCAAATTGCAGCGTTGTCAAGTAACTTATTTGAATACAACACATCTGTTATTATCTCGCTATTTGTATTAATTGTAATACTGGGAGGAATAAAGCGAATTGCTTTAGTTGCAACAGGTTTAGGGCCGATCATGATAATGTTATATATAGGCATGTGTATATATTTAATCTGTGTAAACGGAAATAATCTACTGAATGCTCTATCTATAATATTTCAAGATATCTTTAACAAATCAGCTATAGGAGGTGGAGTATTGAGTGGATTAATAGCAGGGGTAAGAAGGTCAGTGTTTGCTAATGAAGCAGGTACTGGAACAGCAGCTATAGCACATTCGATTGTAAAAGAGAAAGACCCAGTTAAAGTTGGAAGTGTTGCAATGATTGCACCATTTGTAGACACAATATTAGTCTCATTTTTGACTGGTATTGTGATAATTATCACCGATATGCATATCACTAATACCGTAGGTGATATTACGTTAGTTAGCTCAGCATTTTCAACAGCCTTGCCTTTATTGAGCAAGCTAGCTCTTCCGCTGATAATGTTTTCCTTTGCATTTTCCACAATAATAGCTTACTATTACTACTGTGAAGTTGCCCTGTTGTACTTATTTGGTAACAAAAAAGTACTGATATTGTTCCAAATTCTTATAGTGGGTTCAGTGTATATCAGTTGTATGTCAAAAAATATAGAATTTATATCTTATTTAGGCGATAGCCTGTTTATGTGCCTTATGATTCCAAATGCTGTTGCAATATATCTACTGAGAAGGGAAGTCTTAAATACAATAGATTCTTATTACAAAAGGTATTAAACATGATTTATAGATTGCTTTGCATGATGTTATTTTGCCTATCGTTTAACGATGTATACGCTGCTTCAGTTTTTCATAAAAGTTATGACACTGCATTAAATGGAGTAAGCAACTTCATGAATGAAGTGTTGTTTTTCAAGATCTTTCACGTACCATTTATAATTCTTTTATTGGCCTTTGGTTATATATTTCTAACACTACGTTTTAGATTTCTCAACATAAGGATGTTTAAGCATGCGTTCGCTATTTTATGTGGAAAATATGACACAGATCATCATGATGGTCACATTACGCATTTTCAGGCATTTGTAACCGCGCTATCAAGCACAGTAGGTCTTGGAACTGTTGCTGGTGTTGCAATTGCAATTTCAATGGGAGGGCCAGGAGCGGTACCTTGGATGATGATCACAGGCTTTTTTGGTATGTCTGCAAAATTCGCTGAAGTGACTTTAGCATTCAGGCACAGAACAGAAGGTCAAGAGCAGTTATTCAGTGGTCCCTTTCAATATATAAGAAATGGACTAGAGGAATTTGGATTTAAGAAGCTTGGTATTGTGATAGCTGCAATATATGCAGTGTTTTTTGTATTGTCAGGTCTTGGTGGAAGTGTAGCATTTCAGACTAATCAAATGGTTTCAATATTATCTGGCTATTCAAGCTGGATAGATAGTCATCCTTGGGTTCTTTCCTTCATAATTTCTACATTACTTGCTCTAGTGATTATCGGTGGAATCAGGAGAATAGCTAGAGTATCTTCTGCACTAGTGCCTATTATGTCACTCATATATATTTTGAGTTGTTTCACGATTATTGCATTCAATATTCACAATTTTAGCAATACATTAAAAATATTGTTTTCCAGTATGATAGACTTCAATGCTGTTGGTGGTGGAGTAGTAGGAGCATTTGTCGCTGGGATTCAAAGGGCAATTTTTGCCAGTGAAGCAGGTGTTGGTTCTGCTGCAATTACTCACGCTGTAGCTAAAGATGAGGAGCCGGTTAGGACTGGTCTAGTTGCTATGATAGAACCATGCTTCGATACAATGTTAATTTGTTGTTTGACAGGAATAACAATAGTAATAACAGGCGCATACCAGACTGGCATTGGCGAGGGAATATTGATCACCCAAAAAGCATTTGAAACAGTTTCTTCTTGGTTTCCTATACTTTTAACCATCGCTGCGCCTTTGTTTGCGTTTTCCTCAGTAATTTCATTTGTATATTGTTGTGAAATGGGATGGCTGTATTTGTTTGGTGTAAAAAGTGTAGTAATATATCGTATAGCGGTGGTGGTAGTTGCATTTTTGTCAGGTTTGTCTAAAGATATAATGGCTATTGCTAATATTGGTGGGGCTTTATTCTCTTGTTTAGCACTCATCAATATGACAGCACTTATACTGTTTAGCAATCAGATTAATGATGAAGTTCAATGCTATCTAAAAAGACTGAGGAATAACAAGATCAACTAGATTTTTAGTATAATGGAGAAATATATAATTCTTATATTATCTTACGTAATCGGTTCAATACCGTTTAGCTTAATTATTGCAAAAATAAATGGTATAAATTTAAGAGAAGTAGGTTCAGGAAACATTGGTGCTACAAATGTTGCAAGAACAGGAAATAAGAGACTTGCTGTCCTCGCATTATTTTTAGACTCTTTGAAAGGATTTGTCGCGGTTTATACAGCACAACAATTTTGTGATAATAACGATTTTTATATATATGTATCTGCAATTTTAGCAGTTCTAGGGCATATGTTTCCTATTTGGCTAAGGTTCAATGGAGGAAAGGGAGTTGCAACAACTTTGGGAGTTTTGATAGCACTTAACATTTCTATAGCATTAGCATTTGTATTTGTCTGGCTAATAGTATTTTTTATCTTTCGGTACTCCTCTCTTGCTTCCTTGGCTGCTACTGCAGCAGCTGTTATAGCATCTTTCTTTTTTCAAAAGGAGTTATTCCTTATACTACTCACTGTAGCGATATTAATTTTCTTGAAGCATTACAAAAATATTGCAAATCTTCTGCAAGGCAGAGAACGTAAGTTTTTATGAGCTATGTCTCATTCCTTCTACTACATTACTAGCGGATACTCCATGTGAGAGACGACTTGAGACTACTTCTTCTACTTCTTTTATTATTTCTTCCATGTTTTTTCCACTTTTTTTACATGCATCATCAAGTGCTAATTTTAGCTTACGTATATCATACTCTTCTAGCATCTTATTCATTTCTTCTTTCGTTATCTCTAATTTTTTTAGTAAGATGTTCTCCATTATTTCTCTTTTATCACCTTTATATTGTCCATTTAGTCTGTTATATGCAATGCAACACTTCCTTTCTCGTGGCAAGGCTGACAGATTTTGCAATGTAGCATCTATTTGAGCTTCTATAGGGTTAACTTTCCTAGCCTTTTCAGCAGTTTCTGACCTAAATTTCTCTACTTCTTCTTTTATTATTTCGTCAGCTATTCCCTTAGCTTCATTCAAAAATGAATCCTTAAGAGAAAAATCTATCCTAAGTAAATTTTGGTTTAAAAGCTTCAAAAAGACTTTTTCTTTGATATTTTCGAGTTGGTCATCTAAAGCATGCTCCTGCAGTCTATCTCTCATGTGCTGACCCAACACAAAGTGCTCTAATTTATTTAACTTTACAGAGCTGATATTTTTCATTAATGTCAGCACAATTTGTTCACTATACTGAGAAGTAAAACTTAGCAACCTTCTCATTAAAGGAACGCTTACTTCTGCAATAAAATCATCAACTATTTTTTGACTTTTATCATCTTCATAATTATTTTGGGCGTTATACCAAGCCCTAAGAATTTCTTTACTGTTCTTCTTATTTTTTAGCCTGTCTAACATAAACTTACGTGCTTCATTTTCTGCTTCTGTAAGGAGCATTTGTCTAGGTGGTGTAAATTTAATCTCTGGATCGGAATGAATACCCTCTAATGTACTTAACATTCTGTAGATAACACCAGTAAAACATGTGTTAGGAATTCGTTCTTTTCTAGAGAAAGTTTGGCTATCTAGTAAATTTGCAATCAACGCGTCTTTTTTATTTTTTACAGCTTCTCTATCTCCATCATTGCAGGCTCTAAGAACTAACAGAAGAATTTGTCCACCAGTGAAGCCAGAGCTATGTTTCTCATTACCTTTGCAAAAATCTTGCAAAAACATTACTAATTTTCCCTTATTCTCATTACTAAATGGTTGGCCATCAAGCATATGTAAGTGATTTATATATTCAATAAATTCTTTAAATCCCTCATTATTAATAGTGTCTTCAGATACTTGTTCAGTATATTTATCTTTTAATTTGTCAATATTTTTAATGATATCATTATTTAATTGATGGGGTAGTAAATGTTCAAGCTTAATATCAAAGCTATTGACTAGCCCACGTGAGTTTTCTTTTATGCCTTCTAAAAAGAAACTAATAGCAGCTTTGAGTAACGTAAATGGATTAAAATCCTTTGGCCTTAATTCACTTTGTAATAGAATTAAAACCATTGCAAGTGGTATTGTTGCAAGTAACGAAACAAGCAGGAAAGTAGTTGTAAAAGTTATATATGTTATAGAGGCAAAAAATAAAAGGAAAGATGCTATTTTAATTTTATTTTTCTCAAAAAATATTTCCCCATATTCCTTTTTACTTATTTTTTCCTGCTTTGCAGCTTTTATGTCTTTATAAACGTAAAAAGTTTTTATTTCAGATCTAAAAAACAATGTGGCAAAAGATAAAAAGACATTGGCAGGATTAACTAAAATGCTTAAAGAAACAAAAGCTGCGAAGTAACTTGCTGTCTTTAATCTGTAAGAATCCTTTCCAGGAAATTGTATTTGGGAAATACCTATCATAGCCTACTCTCTATAATATTATGATATTGTAGTAATAACAAATAGCCTATAGATGTCAATGCTTAAGTATTTTACTGTCTACGCACTCATCGTATTCAATTTCAACTGTAGAGTGCGCAATTTCGAACCTATTTAATAGTATTTTTTTTATCTCATACAAAATATTAGTGTGTTGTCCATTTTGCTTTATCTTGGCATGCATAGTAAGTATAAAATAATTATCAGATAGTGACCATGCATGTATATGATGCACATCTATCACTTCAGGTAACTTAGATACAATCTCACTTTTTATCTCCTCAGCAGATACACTCTCAGGTGTACCTTCAAGGAGTATATGGCAAGAATTCTTGAGAATTTTATAGCCACTGTTTAAGATTATTACACTGACAAATACTGACAAAATAGGGTCCACTATTTGCCATCCGGTAAACATGATAATTATGGATGCAAGTATAGCAGCTACAGAACCTAAAATATCTCCGATAACATGCAATACAGCACTTTTTATGTTTATATTACTTTCGCATTTACTATGTAATATAAAAAAGACTATAATGTTAGAGATCAGGCCAAGTGTGGCAATTATTAGCATTACTTTCCATTCAACATTGACCGGACAAATGAATCTCTTTATTGATTCAATTATAATGACCGCTGCAATGAAAAATAGAGTTAAACCATTAACAAATGCTGCAATTATCTGCAATCTGTGATACCCATATGACCTCTGTAAATCAGATTTCTTAGCTGAAAATTTGTGTGCTATCCAGCTTAAAACCAAGGCAAAAAGATCAGTGAGCATATGTCCTGCATCTGATAGTAGAGCAAGCGAATGTGAAATTACTCCACCTGCTATCTCCATAAGCATTGTTATTGCGACTATTATTATGGAATAAATTAAGCGCTTGGACTCTGCTATTGAGTGTTTGCCATTGTGCACTGCTGTCATATAAAATCTTTTTATGAGCAAAAAAACGTGGGTAACACTGGGCTCGAACCAGCGACCCCTTGCACGTCAAGCAAGTGCTCTACCAACTGAGCTAATTACCCATCGTAGCTTTAGTATAGTGCTTCAGTGAAATGAAAGTCAATTTGCTTTTAGACTTCTTGTTGAATGAAATTCCTTGACAAACCTTCCCACTTTCCTTATCATACCAATAAGAGTATTTATCCTTGTTTTTGATCCGCGCGGGTTCAACAACAAAAATTCAGTAAAAAACTCAGATATTTATTGGCAAATTACATAAAAATTATAGCGGCTGCATGTCTTTTTTATTTTTTCTACATTCAGCCAAATCGCGCTTGTTAGGACATTATTACAACGCCAATTTACATTATAAAACTCGCTACTAAAGGATTTTTTTACCTTTTTTTCTACTCAGTAAATTTCTTAATTATAATTCCGCTACTTATTAACAGCCATGGAATTTTAGCTATATTCTCGATTTTTCATATTGAGTTAACTATCTATACTTTTTTATTAAGATATAAATTATATCAATATGAGAATTTACACTTTCTTAGCGGAAGTAGCTTTATGCTTGATATTGTAAAGACTAATAAATTAGAGGTTAGAATTATGACAATTAATCAACAAGTAAATAAAAATATAACTAAAGAAGAATATTTTAACGATAAGCATGTTATAGAAGTTAAAGATTTAAATATTAAAGTAGAGGTTTATTCTCACGATTTAAGAGCAAGTAAAGTTGCTAAAATTGAAAGTGAAATAAGAGAAACAGCTACTAATTTTAAAGATGCATTTAAGTTGGAGCCTGGTAGCTCAGAACAAACGTTCAAAATTTATGTGTTTGATGATAAGGCTGATTACACTCATCTTGGCGGAAGCGAACGTTTTGGTTCTTACCTTGGAGATGAGGGTGGTAAATGTTACTACAAAGGAGAAGCTGATGTTTTTGCTGAGATGTATGTCTATCAGCAAGGTGGCGTTCATAACCTTCAGCATGAATTTGCACATGGTTTAACTTACTTGGCTACAGGAGGAAAATCTCTACCTACAGTATTAATGGAGGGAATTGCAGATTACTTTGAACATCATTCAGATCACAAGTTCAATGCTCAAGGGTCAAGCATTGATAAAACTGAAGCCGCAAATTTGGATCTAGGTGGAATTTTAAATTTACAATACTCAGCCAATGGTGAAGAAAACAGTTTAGTGTATAAAACTGGTCATGCGTTGATAATGTACTTACAGGAAAAAGATCCTAGTTTATTAAGAGACTACCTAGATGCTTTACGTCAAGGTAACTCAGATGAATCAAAAAGTTTCTTGAAAGACATAAAAGGACATGATGCTGACTTCAAAAGTTGGCTTGCTGAGAATGATACAGAAACTGCAATGGAACATCTCAACGCTTTGCAAGTTACAAAAGGAGATTTTATAGCAACTGGTCAAGAAATAGTGGGTGGAGAAATTAAAAACATATCCTACTATAAAGCAAATATAGAAAAGATAGATGGAGAAAACGTTGGAAGTTTTTCTCCTGTAGAACATGTTGCATTTTATGATGTTGCTCGTGCTATTAATAGGGCAACAAATGATAACCTCGATATATCAAAGGAATATCATTTTTTAAAGGTAGTAAAAACTCCTGATGGACAGGATAAACTAACTTACTCTGACCAACAAGGTAATGAATATCAAAACAGTCAAGAGTATAAAATGCAAGCTTTTAGGGTGCTATCAAAGTATGATGAGAATTTGAAGAAAACTTACGACGATGCATTAAAAGGTCTGGATCAGGAGAGGCAAGAGGAATATTCTAAAATAGATAGAGAACTTGGTGAAGGGAAGATTTCTTATGAAGAATATTTAGGCAAATATCATTCAATTCCCTCCAAATATGAGGAATTAAAAGGTTCCTTGCTCGATGAGATGATAAGCACTGGTTCAAAACAGTTAAAGTCAACTCAGAACATTGACGTAGAAAAGATGTTAGAAGAGATGGTTAATATCGATCCAAACCTAATCAGAGGTGCTCATATTAATCTACAAGAAGGTAAAGTTTTCTCTATCAAAGCTCTTGGTCACGGAGATATGGGTGCACTATCTATATATGATGGGAATACAAAGCTTGGAGAGTTGTCGAGCGAATCGGGCTTTTTTAAGCAAGTTGAAGGTCAAACTAAAGAAACTTTTGTTTTTGAGGACATATTGCACAACTTGAATACTCAATATGACGGTGGTGCTTATATGGCTATTACAAAAGAAAATGGTCATTATAAAGCTTCTCTGATAGATGGCAGAACAGTTGAACGTGATGAATACTTTGATGAAGCACATTTACATGAAAATGAATTGTTGCATCCTAGCACTGGACACATTCAAAAAGATTTAGATTCTCTGCTTCTTAGAGGGACCAAAATTCTAAATCATCAGGATTCAAAGCATGCTCAATATTCTGATGAGCAAAGAGAAAGCGGTGTAATCGTAGAAAAAGGAACATTATTGGATGATAAAGGGACTGATAGAACAGACGACGATGTATACGAAGCGGTTGTAAAGCAAGGAGGCGAAAATCTACATGCATTCAAAAATATGGGCTTCTATATCACTGAAGAGATGAAAAATGAAAGAGGTGAAGTTGTAAATGGGAGTAACTTATTCATTCATGATCACGGAAAAAATGTACGCTATCAGTTACCTGAAGAAGTTACTCATCTAAAGTTAGTGCAAAAGGATGAAGGATACAAATTAGTGCCAGCTGATGAACGTGGTAATGAATATAGGTATGATGCTCAAGGTAATACTATACCAGAAGAATACAAATATATCAACCCAGTATTTGCACATGAATATGAAAAGAGAGATTATTCTCATAAACATATAAATGTGGGCCTTATAAACTTAGAAAAATATGCCCCTGGTAAACTTTTTACCATTAAACATGATCCAAATGATTATCAGATACAAAGAAACTCGAGTGGTGAAATAGTGAGAATCAACAATCAAAGATATTTCACTAAAGTAAAACTATTTGATGGTGATACTGATGAAGAAATAGGAATGTTATCTAATAATTTCCATAACTTCAAAGGAAAAATATTCTTTTCTGCTGATTATAACTACAGCTATAATGATTTCCTCGCATCTGTTTCTCCTCAAGTTGAAATTGAGAATATGGGAAATGGAAGCAAAAAAATAACTTTCGATCAAGGCAGTGGCGATATCGGCGATACTAACAGAGGCTACACGGACTATCAGAGAATATTCACAAAAGAGAAACAAACCGAAAGTCCAAAAGGGCAAGTAAGTGAAACTAAGACAGAAGTTCATAGTACTACTAATGTTGTTGCTGAAGAGAGAACTGTATCAAACGACAATAGTGAAATACAGTCTGATCAATCACAAATTCCAACAAGGGCAAAAAGGTCAGCTTCAGTGGAGGAGAAAGAGCAGGTAGTGTTGAAAGACACAATCTTGAAAATAGAAAAGAGCTATGATAGAGATGTAGAAGGAAAGCATAAGGCAAATGTAATCATAGATTATAATGATGTGAAAGCCTTGTATAATAGAGCAGAAGGAGCAGATAAGCAATCTGTGTTAGATTTTTGGAACAAACTGCATACATCGGATTATAAGATTGGTGCTTTGCCGGAAGACAAGTATTACTTTAAAGATGGCAAATTTCTAATTCACGATAGTGACACGAAAAAGCTTATAGTGTTACCTGAAGATAAGGTATCCATCAAAATAATGAAGGATGGTGATAGTTATAGTTTGGCTATATCAAATGGTAATGGCAAAGTAATAAGCAGCATTAGTAAAATAGATAATCCAAATTACGAATTGCTATCAGATTCAAGTCACTTCAGCTTAGAAACACAAGATAACTTTGAGTTATTAGATCAACATCATGAATATAATCTCTATCTAGAGAATGGTTTTGTGAAAATGTTCGACTGCGCAAGCGATCACGTTTATCACGATCATAACTCGGCCTACATTTAATACATACAAGGAGGGCCCTGTGCCCTCTTCTTGTCATTCAAGTAGCCCCTTCGGTGTCACCCCAGTCCTCTCTTCTGTCATTCCAGTCCTCTCTGCTGTCATCCCAGTCCTCTCTTCTGTCATCCAGTCCTCTCTCTTCTTTCATCCCAGTCCTCTCTTCTGTCATCCCAGTCCTCTCTTCTGTCATCCCAGTGCTTGACACTGGGATCTAGTAAATTTATTTACTAGATATGAAAAGTTATTATGTTTATATACTTACAAGCAAGCACAATAAGGCTCTGTATATAGGTATAACGTCAAATCTAACTAAACGAATTTGGGAACATAAAAATAAAGTTATTTCTGGCTTCACATCAAAGTACAATGTGCAGAAATTAGTTTATTTTGAGGTATTTCAAGATGTAGGTTCAGCTCTGAACAGAGAAAAACTTTTGAAAAGCTGGAAAAGAGAATGGAAAATTGATTTAGTTGAAAGGGAAAATCCAAATTGGGCTGATTTATATGATGAAATTATAAAATAAAATGAGATCCCAGTGTCAAGCACTGGGATGACAGAAGAGAGGACTGGGATGACACCGAAGGGGCTACTTGCATCTTTTTAGCCCAAACCATAATATTCGTACAGTTGTGTGCCCAGACAATGAAATGACAGAGGAGACTGGGACGGCAAGAGAAGAATTCTGAAGCGAAAAGCTTCAAGGAAATCTTATGCAAAATCTAGTATTTACGGAATTTATATTATTTTCATGCACATTATGGTTTTTATAATTAACGGAAAGTGATATGGCTAGTTTAACTTTTAAAGACAACTCTGGAGGAAATGTACCATCCCCTAACATTAAAAGCATAATTTATGAAGATGCTGCACAGAATAAGTATACCTTTGGTGTAGACAATGCTACTAATGTTTTCAACACTTTTAAGTATGAACCTAATGGTGCTGCTGAAATAGATTACAGTGCTACAGCAACAAAGTTCATGACTGGAGGTGCAATTGCTACATTATTAGGTATTGGAACTAATGTAGATGCAATAAAAACTAAGACTGATTCTATTCCAGCTGACTTAAGCGCTGACTTAGTTACCATAAAAACTCAAGTCGGAACAGATCTGATATCAGGAATAAAGGCTAAGACTGATAAGATTACAGATACCTTAGGAGCTGATGTCACTGCTATAAAGGCTAAAACTGATACTATTCCAGCTGACTTAACAGCTAAAGTAACTGCTATAGAAACTGCTACAAATTCTGCTAATTTAGGAGATAAAGTTACTGCAATACAAACTAAGACTGATAAGATTACAGATACCTTAGGAGCTGATGTCACTGCTATAAAGGCTAAGACTGATAAGATGCCTGCTGATTTAGGAACTGAGTTAGGTAATTTAGCTAAATCTGCTGATGTTACTGCTATAAAGGCTAAAACTGATACTATTCCAGCTGACTTAACAGCTAAAGTAACTGCTATAGAAACTGCTACAAATTCTGCTAATTTAGGAGATAAAGTTACTGCAATACAAACTAAGACTGATAAGATTACAGATACCTTAGGAGCTGATGTCACTGCTATAAAGGCTAAGACTGATAAGATGCCTGCTGATTTAGGAACTGAGTTAGGTAATTTAGCTAAATCTGCTGATGTTACTGCTATAAAGGCTAAAACTGATACTATTCCAGCTGACTTAACAGCTAAAGTAACTGCTATAGAAACTGCTACAAATTCTGCTAATTTAGGAGATAAGGTTACTGCAATACAAACTAAGACTGATAAGATTACAGATACCTTAGGAGCTGATGTCACTGCTATAAAGGCTAAGACTGATAAGATGCCTGCTGATTTAGGAACTGAGTTAGGTAATTTAGCTAAATCTGCTGAACTAGCTCCTTTAGCTAAATCTGCTGATGTTACTGCTATAAAGGCTAAAACTGATACTATTCCAGCTGACTTAACAGCTAAAGTAACTGCTATAGAAACTGCTACAAATTCTGCTAATTTAGGAGATAAAGTTACTGCAATACAAACTAAGACTGATAAGATTACAGATACCTTAGGAGCTGATGTCACTGCTATAAAGGCTAAGACTGATAAGATGCCTGCTGATTTAGGAACTGAGTTAGGTAATTTAGCTAAATCTGCTGATGTTACTGCTATAAAGGCTAAAACTGATACTATTCCAGCTGACTTAACAGCTAAAGTAACTGCTATAGAAACTGCTACAAATTCTGCTAATTTAGGAGATAAGGTTACTGCAATACAAACTAAGACTGATAAGATTACAGATACCTTAGGAGCTGATGTCACTGCTATAAAGGCTAAGACTGATAAGATGCCTGCTGATTTAGGAACTGAGTTAGGTAATTTAGCTAAATCTGCTGAACTAGCTCCTTTAGCTAAATCTGCTGATGTTACTGCTATAAAGGCTAAAACTGATACTATTCCAGCTGACTTAACAGCTAAAGTAACTGCTATAGAAACTGCTACAAATTCTGCTAATTTAGGAGATAAGGTTACTGCAATACAAACTAAGACTGATAAGATTACAGATACCTTAGGAGCTGATGTCACTGCTATAAAGGCTAAGACTGATAAGATGCCTGCTGATTTAGGAACTGAGTTAGGTAATTTAGCTAAATCTGCTGAACTAGCTCCTTTAGCTAAATCTGCCGATGTTACTGCTATAAAGGCTAAAACTGATACTATTCCAGCTGACTTAACAGCTAAAGTAACTGCTATAGAAACTGCTACAAATTCTGCTAATTTAGGAGATAAGGTTACTGCAATACAAACTAAGACTGATAAGATTACAGATACCTTAGGAGCTGATGTCACTGCTATAAAGGCTAAGACTGATAAGATGCCTGCTGACTTAAACGCTGAGTTAATTAAGTTAACTACAATAGGAAATGCTATAAATGGTAATGGTAACGTCACTGAAGCTGCTAAAGCTGTACTAGAGAGCAGTTTCAAGAAAGCTATTAAAGAAGCTGGAGAAGATGGTAGCGAATGGCTTAAAAATGAGATAAAAGAGATAGTGTCACAGCCATCCTTCGAGATTCCAACAGATTCAAGTTCACCTCTTTCTTGGGATTGGTAATGTAAGTGCTAGTGAATGACATCGCAAGATGTCATTCACTGTTGTCATTCCAGTATCACATGCTGGAATGACATCCTTGTTTTATTGCAACTAATTTGCAGTGATTCTTGTTTTAATGTAAATGGAATATAGTCCTATTGCTGCTGCGTTTGAAACATTTAGACTATCAATTACGTTTGACATTGGAATTTTTAAAAGATAATCACAACTTTCTTTCACTAATCTCCGCATTCCTTTCTCTTCAGAACCAAAAATAATTACTCTTTTTTGCCCAAAATTCTTTATTTCATCTATATTTTCCTTTGCATTGCAATCAAACCCATAACACCAGTAGCCTATCTTTTTTAAAGACTCCATCGTTTTTACTATGTTTGTAACGTATATTAGAGGAACAATATCCAGTGCTCCACTTGCTGCTTTTGCGATAGATGCATTTTCGCTCGGTGAATGGTGATGTGGTAAAACCAGTGCATCAATGTTGAAACAAGCTGAGGTTCTTAAAATCGACCCTATATTGTGTGTATCAGTAATTTGATCTAAAATGACTATAGTAGAGCTGTCACCTGAACCTTCAGCTATTTCTTCGATATTTAAGCTGTGAAAAATAGGAGCAACTTTTAAAGCAATTCCTTGATGATTGACACCTTTGGGTAAAACATCATTGAACATTTTGTTCTCTACCAGTCGAGGTTTAATGCCCTTACTATCTGCACATTGTTTAATTTCTTTCTCAAATTCTCTGTAGAAATTTTCTGTTACTAACAGTTCTATACACCGCCTATTTTTGTTTCTTAATGCTGAAATACAAGTGTGCTTTCCATATATCCAACAGTTTTCATTAGCTTTTGATGATTTCATCTCATTATTGAAAATCAGTTTTTTATAGAATAAGCAATATTTTACTGTGTTTATATATTGTTGTAAAATTATGCAGTTCAATTAATGAATTTATGTCAGATGATGAGTTAGATTGGCAAAAAAATGTTAAGCCAATAGAATGTGGAAAAGTTACTTTGAAAGTTGATCACAAAGTAAATATAAAATCTATGATTGATAAAGGTGCCTCTAGTTTACAAGAAAATTTTCTTAATACTGATAATGGTGATTCATCATTTTGTCTTGACTACAATACAAAATTAAAGATCGATAGGGGCAAATATTTTATAAGCGATAAACTCGATTTGCATGGCTATAGTATAGATAATGCTTATTGTAAATTGATAGATTTTATTATCAAAAATTATCAAGCAAGGAATAGGTGCTTATTGGTAATTACGGGGCATGGTAATAGTACAGATAAAATAGACACTATAAAGAATAGCTTAAATAAGTGGTTGAATGACACAAAAGTTCGAAATATGATCTTATACTATCAGCAAGCCATAAAAAAACATGGTGGCAAAGGAGCTTTTTATGTCTTATTAAGAAGAAATAAAGGTTAATTTTAGAGTACCTATTTAGGAGTACCTTTCTTAGAATTCACGTGTTGAAGAATGATTTCTGCTAAACCTTTACTAATTCCAGGTACGTTTTGAATTTCAGCTAGAGAAGCTTTGCTTATATTTTCTACAGAACCAAAATGAGACATGAGTGCCTTCTTTCTTTTACTGCCAACACCGGATATTTCACTTAATTGTGAAGCAAAAAACTGTTTATCGCGTTTTTTTCTATGCGAAGTTATCGCAAAACGGTGAGCTTCATTACGCAGCAATTGTAAATAAAGCATGACCTTACTGTCACTTGCTAGAGTAAATTCTTCTCTGTCCGGCACATAAAATCTTTCATTTCCTGCATTACGATCATGACCCTTTGCCATACAAGCAAAAGGAACTTTTATATTCAATATTTCCAACACATTCTGCACTATGGAAACATGTCCTGGACCGCCATCAATCAGTAAAAAATCAGGGATTATATCTTTTATATTGCCAGAGAAACGTCTAGTCAGCACTTCTCTCATCATTTTATAGTCATCACCTGAAATTTCTTCTTTTATAGTAAATTTTTTGTATTCACTTTTTAAAAAACCTTCCTGCCCTGCAACAATCATCACACCAACTTGTTGATTTCCAGATATATGGCTATTATCATAAACCTCGATACGCTTTGGAATATTTGGTAACGAGAAAATCTTCCTAAGCTCTTCGAGCTTTTCTAGGTTATTTCTATAATCAGTAAGCTTCTGTTCTAGACTATGCTGAGAATTATTGTAAATAAAATTCAACAAATCACGTTCTTTACTATTTTTCGCATGCAAAACTTTTATTGATTTTTGAGTAAGAGCATAAAGTGCTTGTTCTATAATTTCCTTATCCTTAATAAAATCGGGAACGTAAATTTGCGCTGGTGGTGTGTTAACTGGATTATACAAATTGACCAAAAAGGTGGATAAAATTTCATCATTTGAATGATCACTACAATTCTCAATGAAGTAAGGAATGCTTCCATAGTTACCTTTATCTCTGAAAGATAGTACACCAATGCATGCTAAGTCTGCCTCACGTACAACGCTAAAGAAATCTGCATCTTCTTCAAAAGAAAAATCCATTGGCTGCATTTGAATTTGCTGAAGAAATTTCAATCGATCTCTATAGACAGCAGCAAGCTCGTAGTTCATTTCCCTACTGCACTTTTCCATTGTAGAAAATAGCTGTCTTTGCACTTCTTTATTCCTTCCTAGCAGAGTATCTTGTGCTTGTTTTACTGATTTGCAGTAATCATCTTTTGTAATTTTATCTACGCATGGTGCTGAACAGCGCTTAACTTGATACTCAAGACATGGTCTTTTTGTTGAAGAGAAATATTGATCTGAACATACTCTTAAGAGAAAAGCTTTTTGCAATGATAATATAGTGTTCTTAACAGCAGCAGCAGATGGAAAAGGGCCGTAGTAATGAAACTCATTCTTCTTAAACTTACCTCTATATTTCGCTATTCTTGGATAATCATGCTTAGAAATTGTTATATAAGGATAAGATTTTCCATCCCTAAGCAAAATATTATAAGATGGTTTTAACGATTTTATTAACTGTGCTTCAAGAAGCAATGCTTCGATTTCATTCTCAGTGATGAATATTTCAACCTTAATAACCTGTGAGATCATTACTCTGATTCGTTCAGAAAGGTTTTCGAATTGAAGGTAGTCAGATAATCTCGACTTCAAGTTTTTTGCTTTACCAATGTATAAAACCTTACTCTTATCTCCAATCATCTTATAAACGCCACAGGATTGTGGAGATGATTTGATTTGTTCCTTATATTGCCTGAGCATTTATCAATTGTTTAACCTGTATAAGGTTAAACTCTGCTACTAAATGAAAGGTAGAAACAACATTTGCAAGCAAAGATAACCTGTTTATTCTAAGCTCATTAGAATCACAGTTAATCTTTACACTGTCCATAAATTGATTGATAAATGGAGCAAAACGAGCAAGTTCATCAAGCGCTGTATTAAAGTCGTTATTTTCTATCGCTTGTTTGATGTTTTTACAAGCAGCTATAGCACAATTTGATAGCGCAATCTCCTCATCTTCAATCAAAAACTTCTTACTGTAAGATGCATTATAAGTAGTGCCATCACTTTTTCTCACTTTGCTCATCATGTTACTGGCTCTTTTATAAGTGCTTAGAACCTGTTCACCTTCTTTTGTACTAAGATAACGATCCAATATCACAGTTTGCTTTTCCGCTTTCAGCAGATCATTAATATCGACTTTATATAGTATTGAATCTACAACATCTTGCCTTATATTTCTATTTTTTAAAATAATCTTGAACCTTTCTAAGCAGAATTTAAATACTAGTTCTAAAATTTGTTTTTCACTTGGCTTATCAACTGGAGTTATATTTTTATTCAATAGAAGCCTTGAACATAAAGATACTGACTTATCTATCAGCAATCTAATTGGAATATGCAAATTATTTTCAAGTATTGTTCTAATTATACCAATTGTCATTCTACGCAAACCAAACTGATCATACGAACCAGAGATTTTCTCACCTGCTGCAATTAAGCCAACCAAACTATCCATTTTGTCTGCAATAGCTACAGCAATCGCAGTAGGAGATCTAGGGCATTCTTGGTCCGATCCAATTGGCTTATAGTGCTCAGTTATAGCTTCCACTACTTCTTTATCCTCTTGAAAATAAGAAGCGTAGTATCCACTCATTACTCCTTGCAATCCCGGAAATTCTTTCACTATCAACGTTGCAAGATCTGCCTTTGCTAAATATGCAGCACGTTCAACTTTAATTAATGAAGCATGTAGAATAAATATCGCTATATACTTTGAAAGAGCGATAATACGCTTCACTTTTTCTTCTACGCTACCGAGCGAAGCATGAAATGAAATAGAGCTCAATTTTTTGACATAGTAATCTAGGTTTTCCTTCTTGTCTTGAGATATCAAAAACTGGGCATCAGCAAGACGTGCTTCTAATATTCTTTCATGGCCTTTGACAACTTCATTGTTGTTAACATTTACAACAGTAACAAAATGTGATATTTTCTGTCCATCACTTAAAGCAAGATACTTTTGCTGCGTATTAATTATACTAAGTATTACTTTCTTCGGTAATTCTGATGATTTTACTTTACCAAATAATACTATTGGCCACTCTATAAGCCCTGCCAATTCATTAAGTAAATAATCATTTTTTTCAAGTTGTAAGTTCTCCTCTTTTGTAAACTTATTAATCTGATCTAGTATAAATTGCTTTCTTTTGTCCAACTGGAGAATGACATTATTTTTTTCTAACAATTCAAAATAGTCTTTGGGCGTTTTAACAGTAAGTACTGCATCACCTGAAAGAAACCTATGACCATACGTCACGTTGCATGCTGTAACCCCTGCAAAAGATATAGGTATTATTTCGTCATTTAAAATACATAGAATATTTTTAATTGGCCTAACCCATCTCTCTTTTCTTTCACTCCATCTCATACTCTTTGGCCAAGAAAAGTTTTTTAGCATTTCCTCCAGTTGATTTTTGAGAAACCCGTTGATGTTAAATAAGCAGCTTTCTCTCTTAATGAAGTAAAAATCTTCATCATTTACTTTGCGAATGAGTAAATCTTCTTCACCTTTCCGATTTTTTCTCAAAAAACCTTCGATAGCACTTTTCGGTGCATTAACTCTTGGTCCTTTAATTTCATTGTTAGAATCTTTTAGCTCTAAAGCACTTATGCCATCAATAAAAAGAGCAATGCGACGTGCAGTCACATAAACTTCTATAGATGCAAATTTCACATTATTTTTACTAAAAGCATTAGTGATATAGCTCTTAACCTGAGCTGCAGATGAATTCTGCATTCTTGATGGAATTTCTTCTGAAAGACATTCAAACAATAATTGTGACAACATATTCTACTTTGCTCTATATAATTCACAGCATTTTTTTGTTAACTCTCTCACTCTACCAATATAGGCTGTACGTTCATTCACACCAAGCACACCTCTTGCATCAAGTAGATTAAGTAGATGGCTCGTTTTAATACATTGGTCATAAGCTGCTATCGGCAATTCTTTTTCAACAAGGAATTTACACAGTTTTTCTGTATCCTCAAACTGCTGTTGTACTACTTTAGTATCATAATAATCAAGTGCCAGGTAAGAAAACTCTCGCTCTCTTTGTTTAAAAATATCTCCATAAGTTACACCATTATCGTTCCACATTATGTCGTAAACATTATCTACACCCTGTATGCACATTGCTAAACGCTCTAACCCATATGCTACTTCACCAGGAATTATTCTGCAGTCAATACCTCCCACTTGCTGTATATAAGTAAGTTGTGTTACTTCCATTCCGTTGCATGTAACCTCCCAACCAAGACCGGATGCGCCAACACTTGGGTTTTCCCAATCATCTTCAATAAACTTAATATCATATTCTTTTGTCGATACACCAAGAGCTTTTAAGCTATTTAAGTAAATATCTTGCAAATTGCTGCCAGATGGTTTTATTATAACTTGGTATTGATGATGCTGATATAAACGATTAGGGTTGTCGCCATAGCGTCCGTCTGCAGGTCTGATTACTGGTTGTAGATACACAATTTTTGTTGATTTTTCGTCAATCGCTGACATGATTGTTGCGGGATGTAGTGTTCCAGCTCCAACTTCAGACGTATATGGATGAAGTATAGTACACCCTTCATCTGCCCAAAAATCTTGTAATCCCTTTATTATATCCTGTAGATTCACGCAAACTGTATATCTTTTAAACTGAATACATAAGCAAATAAGTACTATTCTATACTTATTTTTTTAATAGTGCCATGAAAATAGTCACTCAAGGCTATTGAACTTTCTTTTACATACTCAAATATGCTTTTGTTTAAAACAATCGCATCATGCATAGTCAGATCGCAGAATATAAATGCAGTCAAGTACAATAAAATCACTGCATAAAACACATGAAAAATCCCTTCAAATGTGATTGATATTGCATTGTTATAACTAAGCTGTATCGTACTTATCGGCCATGGTTTTATTACTTCTACAATATTAAAAAATAAATAAGGTATTATAAAGAAAAAGAACAAATGCATAAGATCATTAAACCAAAATGGACATTGAAGTATTGCCTTGCATATACTTAAATAGAATTTACTTACAATATAATAAATTGACATTATTGCCGGCATCGAAAACGCAACAGTCATCACCTGTCCTGATGCTATTTGTATTACTATATTCTCATCACTGCTGGCTGAAGGATCTTGAGTATGAAAAATAGATATGCCAACTAATTGCAGCACTAACATAACTATTGCTAGCTTGGTAAAAATAGCAGCTACAACTATGCCTGAATTCGGCATTTTATATAGTATAAAATCACCTCCGTATGTAAGCATTAATATAATGTCGGTAATAAATAATATTAGAAAAGAAGACCAATAATGCTGCCAACCCGGTAAATATCCTACTCCTAAAAAAGAGCTTACTATTTTGGCAGGAAAAACCTTGCCTAGCACCTTACCCAAAAATTGAAAAAAAATCCCCATGTCCTAACTAACACTTGACTTATATTTTTCACAATACTGAATTGTAATGGACTTATCAATACACTTCTTGCATAGAAAAAAGGCAAATAGTTAAAAACGATCTAAATTTACCAATAACCGTTATCCCTTCTTTCTTCATATTAGTGCCTCTATCCCAGTGCTCCTTTTCCTGTCATTCAAGTAGCCCTCTGTGGTGTCATTCCAGTGCCCAGACACTGGTTCTTTTTTTCTAGATTCCAGTGTCAAGCAGTGGAATGATATCCTGAAATTTTAGCTATAAATATTAAAAAATTTACCAAATAAAAAAAAGGCAAAAAATCCCCGTGTAACGAGTTTTGACCCTATAATAATTTAAATTGGCATTGTAATAATGTGCTAACGCTTAAAATAAGCGCGTTTTGGCTGAATGTAGAAAAAATAAAAAAAGCCGCTATAATTTTATGTAATCTGCCAATATATACCTGAGTTTTTTACTGAATTTTTGTTGTTAAATCTGCAGAGATTAAAAACAAGGATAAATACTCTTATTGATATGGTAAGGAAAGTGGGAAGGTTTGTCAAGTCACTTCGGCCAGCTACCTACTTAGATGTTCCACACTGCTAAGTAGATACCAAATTTTTTGCAACATCAAGTGCAGCATAGGTAAATATTGCACTTGCACCTGCACGTTTAAAACCAATTAAGGACTCATAAATCACTCTGTTATAATCCAACCAGCCATTATTTGCTGCAGCTTTTATCATTGCGTATTCACCGCTTACTTGGTAAGCAAAAATCGGAAAATTGAACTTGTCACTTGCTGTTTTTATTATATCTAAGTATGGCATACCCGGCTTTATCATAATAAAATCTGCACCTTCATTTATATCCATTTCAATTTCGCAGATTGCTTCGCGTGCATTTCGATAATCCATTTGATAACCACTTTTGTCGATGAAATTTGATGATGCGCACGAACCGACAACTTGCCTGAATGGCGCATAGAAGCTAGAACAGTACTTTACTGCATAGGACAATATTGACACATTCTGAAAGTTATTATCATCCAATGTTTTTCTTATTTTTCCTATCCTGCCATCCATCATATCAGAAGGAGCAACTATATCGCATCCTGCTTTTGCTAAAACAAGCGCTTGCTTACACAATATTGACACAGTTTCATCATTTTCCACATCCATCTTGCCGTCTTTTAAAATGCCATCATGACCGTGAGTAGTGTATGGATCTAGTGCAATGTCTGCAATAATGCCAATATCCGGTACATTTGATTTTACAGCACAAATTGCTTTACAGATTAAATTGTCAGGATTGTACGCTTCCTCGGCGTTTTCAGATTTTAGTTTACTATCAACTACAGGAAAAATTGCAACAGCATTAATCCCCGAGTCCTTAGCTTTCTGAATTATAGAAATTAATCCATCTATTGAATAACATTTGATATCAGGTAAGCCAGAAATTGGCTCAATTGTTTCTTCTCCGTCATGAACAAATAAGGGAAAAATCAAATCATTTACTGATAAAGTGCTTTCACTTGTTAAATTGCGAATCCACTTGCCTGAGCGCCTACGCCTTAACCTTGTATTTGGGAAATTAAACATTGGATCCAGGCAAATTCCCAGTAAAAAGCAACACTCCTGAAATGAGTATTACCCAAAGTACCGATATTGGCAAAAATACTTTCCAACCAAGACGCATTAATTGATCATAACGATAACGAGGTATTGTAGCTCTAATCCAAACAAATATAAACAAAAGTACAACTATCTTCAAAACAAACCAGATTAAACTAGGAATTTTATACAGCAAACTAAGCTCTAATGGAGGATACCACCCTCCTAGAAAGAATATTGTCATCATAGCGCTTGCTAAAATCATATTTGCATACTCTCCTAGAAAAAAGAGAGCAAAAGGCATTGATGAATATTCGACGTTATACCCAGAGACAAGCTCTGCTTCAGCTTCTGGTAAGTCAAATGGGTGACGGTTAGTTTCTGCAAGCAAAGAAATAAAAAATATTATTCCTATAGGCATCATCAGCAAATCAATCCAAAATGGCATATTATGTTTCGCTACCACCATCTCTGCAAGATTCAACGTACCAGTTGTAATAACAACTGTAGCAACTATTAGACCTATTGAAACTTCATATGAAATCATTTGAGCAGCTGACCTTATAGCGCCAAGAAATGCATAATTAGAATTACTAGACCAGCCTGCAATAATAATGCCATATATTCCCAAAGAGGATATAGCTAGCACATAAAGCACTCCAACATTAATATTTGCTATTACCTTAGGGATTATTACCTGCTGTCCATTTTCTGTAATTATTTCAGCTCCAAATGGTATAACTGCCCAGGAAATTAATGCTAAAATAAAGGTGAGCATTGGAGCCATAATAAACAGTATGGTGTTTGCTCTAAATGGTATTATCGGCTCTTTAATTATCAATTTGATAGCATCTGCAAATGGCTGTAGTAGCCCAAATGGCCCTACTACACTTGGACCATGCCTTAGTTGAATTGCACCAATAACTTTACGCTCAAAGTACACTAAATATGCTACTGAAAGCAAAAGTGGAATAAGAAGAAAAAGAATATCAAATATCAAGTACATGCAACCCTAAATCAAAAAAATAGTTCATAATTGTGGCAATAAAAAATACAGCAAATGCTCTAGACACACAAGACAATGTCCCTATTGAAATCAATAGGACAACACTTTTCTGTACAGCATTTAGCTTAATAGAATAGTAAAATGATATGCATATGAATGACACTAGTGACATCATAATTAAGATCATTGTGAGAGGCAAATAATTCCCTCTTCCCTCGGTAACTATAATAAATGTTATTGCCATCCATACATATCCTTCCGTAAATAGTGCAATAATATCATTGATAAAATCAACTAGCTTATAAACGAACTGTTTTTCTAATGTATTTTGTTCTTTACACAAAAATATAGAGTTTAATTTTCGTTGAAAATATACCAGAGTTATTAGTAATAATGGTGTTAGAATAAATAAAATATTAAGTAGAGTGTTCATAAAAATCCTTAGTACAATCTGCCATTATTTTTGAAGCGCGACTTATTGAGTCTGTCATATAAAAATTACACTTTTTTAGAGTGAAAGAGATATTACTTAATTTTATTTCATCACAGGTAATTGGTACCCATTTGTTTTTCACCACTTGGTCAGCATCTCTAAACTGTGGACCAATAGTGTATAATTTCTTCCTCACATCAAATAAATTATCATATAGTAAGGAAAGGCCCAAATATTGGGATAAATTTTTTATAATCAACCAATCTTCCTTTGCTTCACCAGGAGGAAAAACAGCTAAATTTGTTCTCTGTACTCGCCCTTCAGTATTTACATAAGTTGCATATTTTTCTGTGTATGCAGCTCCAGGTAGAATGACATCTGCTATATGCGCTCCCCTATCACCATGGTGGCCTTGATAAATTACAAATGTACTTTCTAACTTTGATATATCAATTTCATCTGCGCCAAGAAGATAAACTACTTCTATCTCACCACTTTCTGCCTGTTTTAGCATCTGATTAATGTCTTTTCCACCTTTGCTAGGAACGAATCCAATATCGAGTCCACCAACCCTTGCTGCAGCCTTATGCAGTACGTTAAAGCCATTCCAGTCATCTCTGATCATGTTAAATTTTTCTGCAATTTTGCCAGCTAGAGCTAAAACTGATTCAGAATCATCTCTTATTAATGCATCTTGACCGATAATTAGCATAGGGTTCTGAGCCGCACTCAGTAACTCGCAGAATTTGTGATTTCCCTCTTCTATTTCTTTTAGAACGTTTGGACCATCACCTAATCTTTCAACATTATATAGATATTCAAGATTAGGACCAATATTTGCAATAGTGAAATTACCTTGTAAATATCTCTTTCTCAATCTTGCGTTAATTATTGGTGCTTCTATTCTTGGATTTGTATTTATAAGCAGACATAAATCTGCATTTTCTATACCCTCAATAGTGGTGTTGAATACATATGACCCACGATTATTTGGTATAAGCTTTGCTCCATCTTGCCTACAGTCTATATTCCCCGAGCCGAGCTTCTGCATCACTTCTTTGAGTAGAAGCATAGACTCACAATCTGCTAAATCACCTGCAATTGCAGCTATTTTATTTGATTTTGTATTCTTTAATTTCTTTGCAGCAACAGTTAGTGCTTCATTCCAATCAACTGGGGCTAATTTACCATCTTTTTTTACATAAGGTTGATCAAGACGCTGAACTTTTAGTCCATCATAGGCAAAACGGGTTTTATCTGATATCCATTCTTCATTTACCTCTTCGCTCAGCCTTGGTAATATTCGCATAACTTCCAGGCCACGATAATCAACTCTAATGCTACTTCCCACAGCATCTAGCACATCTATAGTCTCACAATGTGATAGCTCCCATGGACGCGCTGTAAAGGAGTAAGGCTTTGAAGTTAAAGCCCCTACCGGGCAGAGATCTATAATATTCCCAGATAATTCAGAGCTAATATGCCTTTTTATGTAAGTACTAATCTCTATATTTTCTCCCCTGCCAATTCCTCCAAGTTCATTTGTACCTGCAACATCGGACAAAAATCTAACACATCGAGTACAATGAATGCATCTATTCATTGCAGTTCCAATCAGTGGACCAAAATGTTTTTTTGGCACAGCTCTTTTATGCTCATCAAGTCTGCTTATTCCTTTCCCATAAGCCATTGTTATATCTTGCAAATCGCACTCACCACCTTGATCACAAATTGGACAATCAAGTGGATGATTAATTAGTAAAAATTCGAGCACTCCTTCACGCGCCTTTTTTACCTTGGGAGTATCCGTGTGAATAACCATACCCTCTGCAACTGGCATTGCACAAGAAGCTACTGGTTTTGGAGGGCCACCCTCAACTTCAACCAAACACATTCTGCAGTTACCAGCAATTGCTAAACGCTCATGATAACAAAACCGCGGAACTTCAACGCCCACAACTTCACAAGCTTGAATTATAGTGAGCCCATGCTCTACTTCACATTCCTTAGAATTAATAGTAACTTTAACCACAACTACTATACAGCTTCCCACTTTATAGGATTGCCGCTTACCTCATCTTCAACTAGATTGCCGTTATCGTATTGAGCAGACATATAGTTCATACGTGAATCACGGTCTATATATCTAACCGGCTTTACCGGTTTATCCTTATACATTTTTTGTTCTGCTTTCTTACGCTGAGTAGGGTTATTTTTACTAGCTGTTTTCGCTTTTCCGCCTGCTGCCATATAAACTCCTAAAAACTTCCTATTTTATTCTAACACTTAAGTATATACCGTCAATACCCAATAGCTTTAAAGTTTTAATAGTCCATCATTACAATCATCATTTGAACAAAATACTTTCTCTTGATGCTGCTCAAGTGTGTAACTTTAGAATCCCCAAAAAAGAAAATGTAAGTTACTTTGATGATATCATTTTCTACGTCTTATAAATAGACATTCATGTAGCCGTAAATTAAGCTATAAACTCAATACAAAGATCCTTAATTATTAATCTCATAGTACTTCTCAACCAACTTATTTAGCAACCTTACACCGAAACCTACTGCCCCTCTTGGAGAAATATCAGTGCCTTTTTCGTGCCAAGCAGTGCCTGCAATGTCTAAATGTGCCCAACAAGTGTCGTTTACAAAACGCTGTAGAAACTGTGCAGCCATTATACTATCTCCACCAGAACCTGCAGGAGCTATATTTTGCACATCAGCAATCGGCGAATCAATAATTTTGTTATAAGTTTCATTCATAGGAAAACGCCATAATTTCTCATTTACTTCATTTCCTACATCAATCAGATGATTCGCTAATTCATCGTTATTTGAAAAAAGACCAGCATATTCATTATTTCCCAGTGCAACCACTATAGCACCAGTTAAAGTTGCAAGGTCGATCATAAATTTCGGTGCAAATCTATCTTGTGTATACCATAAAGCATCTGCAAGTATGAGCCTTCCTTCTGCATCAGTGTTCAACACTTCTATCGTCTGTCCAGACATCGAAGTTACTACATCACTTGGTCTTTGAGCATTACCGTCCACTGCATTTTCTGCAAGTGCAACTACACCAACTGCATTTACCTTTGCTTTTCGTCCAGCTAGAGTACGCATCACCCCAACCACAGTAGCAGAACCCGCCATGTCATATTTCATTGACTCCATGCCACGCGAAGGCTTGAGTGACACTCCACCAGTATCAAACGTTATGCCTTTACCCACAAAAGCTACAGGCTTTTGTTCCTTGAAAGCTCCATTCCATTTGATCACTACTAATTTTGGCTCTTTACTACTTCCCTGTGCTACCCCAAGCAATGCTCCCATTTTTTTCTCTTCCATCTGCTTCTTACCAAGCACTTCGATTTCAAGGCCAAGCTTAGTAAGCTCGGTTTTTATATAATCAGCATAGGATTCTGGATATAAAACATTAGGTGGTTCAATGGTAAGAGTACGTGCAAGAAATATGCCTTCACCTTCTTGTCTTAAACGCTCAAATGATTTTTCAGCACTACTGAATTGCTCATCTTTCGTTAGCACTGTGATCTCCTCTACTTCTGTAACTTTTTCATCCTTTTTGGTTTTATACTTATCAAATTTAAAACTGCGCAAAAATGCACCGTATGCAACATTTGCTGCATTGCCTTCGATTGAGATTGCCGCTCGCTTGATTCTTAATCTGCTTAGCTCACAATATATTTTACCACCAATATTTAATCCTTTGCTTTCATCCCATTCATCTCTCATTCCAAGACCAGCAACTATAATATTTTTTCCCTCTGATGAAGTAACGGAGAAAAATTCACCAAAACCTCCATTAAAATCACTAAATTTCTTGATGTTATCTATAGCTTGCTTATCTTGTAGAACATTAGTTATGAGCTTATCACCCTCAAAAAAACCTACCACTAGCGTCTCAAAATCGGGTAAAGCTTTAGAAATTGTTATCTTCATCGTTGACATCTCCGTTGCAAATAATTGTAAGCTGCACATAAAGCATAGTAAAAACATTAGTAAGATATTTTTCATATACATTTTAAGTACAATAGCGCTTAAGACTACTATGAACTCCGCTGATATGCAAGGGCTTTATCTTTTATCAGAAAATTTGTTATGCCCACCTAGGGTTATATTAAATGTGTAGGTCTTCATAGCCTGATTGTTATAAGTAAATGGTGCTATCAGAAGGCTTGCAAGTCCACTCTCAATAAGATTACCAAGAAGAAGATCATCACAGTTATCGCAATTATGATCAGCAAAAAACATTTGTGTTGTGAATTCTGGAAAATCTGGATGTTGGACCAAAAAGTTGATGTGTGGAGCCCTATCACCAATTTTACCTGGTACTATTGTAATAAAATTATAATAGCCAAGGTTATTTACTACAAATCTTCCTGATCCAGCAAAATTTGGATCAAGCTCCACATTTTCATCATAATAGCTCATGCCAAGTGAGTCTGCGTGCCATATAGAAACCACAGCATTTTGTATCGGTAAGCAATTTACATCAGTAACTCTACCCACTACATTTATTAATTCTCCTGATGCATTATTTGGAGAGCCAGGTTTTCTTCTTAAATTATTTGAAGAGTTAAAGCTTTTTGGCCTTGTTTCAAGATCATAAATCCCTGGAGTTTCAATACAATTAAGCAAAATAGGATCAGCTGCAAATAATGACAAATCGAATATAAATTGTACTAAAAACGCTAATAAGATA
Source organism: Laothoe populi (assembly GCA_905220505.1). Classification (NCBI taxonomy): domain Eukaryota; kingdom Metazoa; phylum Arthropoda; class Insecta; order Lepidoptera; family Sphingidae; genus Laothoe; species Laothoe populi. Next base: position 9,807,314 of record HG992158.1, on the reverse strand, counting down.
TTTTTTACATTCATTTTGTTTATAGTGCTTTTATCAGAATTATAGCAACCTTTTTCTTTTATTAAAGACAAGACTTTCTTTGAAGCCTCCTTAGAATCACAACTATCCTTTCAATGTATGAGTTTTAGGTTTTAGTACTGCATACACAACTGCACGGACTTCCAATTTAGAAATTGCAAATCAATCCAAACACGCAAGTTTAATGTTACCGCCACATGCTGTAGTGTTGACACTTACAACCTTTTCTATAGAAAAACGTTGCAGATAATTAGGACCACCAGCTTTTGGTCCGGTACCTGACAGTCCTCTACCGCCAAATGGTTGTATTCCAACTGCTGCACCTATTTGATTGCGATTGATGTATACATTTCCAACTGATATTTTCTTGCTTATTAAATCGATCTGACTTTGTACACGGCTTTGCAAAGAAAACGTAAGTCCATATCCTGTATTGTTTATATCACTTATAACTTCATTTAACTGCGACTTATTAAAACGTATGATATGTAAAATAGGCCCAAACACTTCTTGCTTTAATTGCGAAATTTTTTGTATCTCATAAATGTACGGAGGAAAGAAATAACCATTATAAGAATTTGTATCCATGGGTACCTTGGACAAAAGGTTTGAATCTTCATCCCTTGATATCTTTTCCGTATGTTTAGTGAGCATATCAATAGATGCTTTGTCAATTATTGGACCAATATCTGTGCTCAGTTGTATTGGGTCACCTATCTTTAGTTCTTGAGCTGCATTGCATATCATTTTTATTTGTTTTTCTGCTATATCTTCTTGAATAAATAGCACTCTGAGAGCAGAACAACGTTGACCGCCACTGCGAAATGCAGAAATTAAAACATCCTTAGTTACCTGCTCTAAAAGAGCAGAACTATCAACAATCATAGCATTTAATCCACCAGTCTCAGCGATAAGTGGCACAATAGGACCATCTCTACTAGCAAGCATTCGATTAATTATTTGAGCAGTTTGTGTTGAACCAGTAAAAGCTACACCGGAAATTCTATTATCTGGCACTAATGTTTTACCTAAATACCAACCATCCCCTGGAATAAGGTGTAGCACATTTTTTGGTATTCCAGCTTCGTGTAGTATCTTAACGGCTTCACAGGCAATAATCGGCGTTTGCTCTGCCGGTTTTGCCAGCACTGCATTACCTGCTGCAAGTGCAGCTGAAACCTGTCCAATGAAGATCGCGAGTGGAAAATTCCACGGTGATATGCATAAGAAAACTCCTCTGCCTTCAAAAAAGATGAAGTTATCTTCACCTGTTGGACCTGGCAATTTTTTCCAGTCATTCAGTTCATTTTTTGCTATCATTGCATAATAGCGCAAAAAGTCGATTGCCTCTCTTACTTCTGCTATTGCATCGGATAAAATTTTTCCTGCTTCTACAATCAGAATATAAATTAACTCTTTCATCCTTTCCTCAAGCAAATCTGCAGCTTTTTCAAGGCATTTAGCGCGCTCTTCTGCTGAAACATTCTGCCACTTAGTAAAAGCACTATGTGCTATTTCAAGAGCATTTAAAGCATGAGCACTTGTTGCACTTGACACTTCCCCAATTACATTTTCCAAATGTGCAGGATTCACTACTTCGGTAAATTCCGCACTGTCAAGAAACGACTCTCCATCAATTATTGGGCCAACCTGCCATTTCTTTTCACTAAATTCCCTTACATCATTTGCAAATTGTGAAACTGCAATTGAATCGCTAATATCCATTCCCAAGGAGTTTTTTCTTTCCTCTCCAAAAATATCTCGTGGCAACGGAATGCTTGGATGAGGCTCATATTCTAAGCTTTTTACTTTTTCTAATGGATCTGAGACTAATTCTTCAATTTTAACGTCAGAATCATTTACTTGATTGACAAACGAGCTATTAGCTCCATTTTCAAGAAGACGCCTAATAAGGTATGGCAATAAATCACTATGTTTACCAACTGGTGCATATATACGACAATTGATGCTTGTTGCAAGTTCTGAAATTGCATAATCATACAAACTTTTACCCATTCCATGTAAGCGCTGAAACTCAAACCCAGGATGATTTTTATCGGCAAGCTCTATTATAGTAGCAAAAGTATAAGCATTATGAGTTCCAAAACATGGATAAAAGTGATTCTCTTTGCTTAAAAGTTTCTGCGCACAGGCAAGGTAGCATACATCTGTGTGGCTTTTTCTAGTAAACACCGGATAACCAATTAACCCTAATTCTTGTGTGCGCTTGATTTCCGAGTCCCAATATGCTCCTTTCACAAGTCTCACCATAACCTTATGCTTTGATCGAATGGCAACATCTTCAACAAAATCAAGAACAGACAAAGCACGTTTTTGATACGCTTGCACAGCTAGACCAAGCCCTTCCCACTCAGAAAGTGACTCATCAAGACGCAACTGTTCAAATAACACGAGCGACATCTCAAGCCTTTCTGATTCTTCTGCATCTATACACAATGAAATATTATACTTTTTTGCTTCATGACAAAGTTCCAGTACTTTAGTTCTCAGTTCTTCAGCCATATTATCAAATTGGCTAAATTCATAACGTGAGTGCAGCGAAGACAATTTGATTGAAACCCCCTGAGATTTAAAGCAATCATTTATGTCAGCAGATTCACCTATGGCTTTTATTGCATGCATGTATAAATTAAAATACTCTTCCGCATCCTCAACTGTGCAAGCAGATTCACCAAGCATATCAAAAGAGCATAAATACTTACTGTAGTCATCTGATTTCACACTTTCCAATGCTTTTTCTATAGTTTCTCCAACAATAAAATGCTTGCCAAGAATGGATATTGCTTGTTTTACCGCTTTGCGAATTATTGGCTCTCCTAAATTTTTCAATAACCTGGAAATTATGTTATAGAATTTTGAATCCTCTTCATTGTTTCTTAATATACTGCTTCCTATAATTAAACTCCATGTAGAAGCATTAACAAACAATGAAGAGGAACGCCCCAAGTGTTTATTCCATTCTTGGTTGGCAATTTTATCTTTGATCAATTCATCTATTGTGTAATCGTCTGGTATTCTAAGTAATGATTCAGCAAGACACATTAGTGCTACTCCTTCATCATTAGAAAGTGAGTACTGTTGTATAAAAGAATCTATAATGCCTAATTTACTACCTCTAATCTTTTCGACAATTTGTTTTGCAATATTGTAAATTCTGTTTTTCGAATCAACCGAAAGTTCTACTTTTTCTACAAGATAACGTACACAGCTTTTTTCATCAGTACGATAAAATCCTTGTAAACGTTTTCTGAGTTCATTAGGTTCTTGTATAGAGCTAATCATAATTATCTATAAAACACCTTTACTATATGTAAGGTAAAATTATATCATAACTTCGCATAGAACAAATCATTATTTAAAAGGACCAGGGCTGGAGCTAAAAGAAGTCTAGTACTTACTTTTACTAAGTCGAAAGAAGTATGTAGCTTAACACTCCACCACTCATTAAGTATTTAATCTCAGTTGCGGTTTGTACACAGCATTTGAGTTGTATTGATTGCTTTGAATTATCCTGTCTTTTAATGATACATTCTAGATTTCCATTTGATACTATTTCACCTTTTATGCTTATTATCTCACTACCATCAAATATCTTTCTGGTTATTCCATTTTGGAATATAAGTGGAAGAACACCCATGCCGACCAAGTTGGACCTATGTATGCGTTCAAAACTTTCTGCAATCACAGCTTTAATTCCCAGTAATGCAGTACCCTTTGCTGCCCAATCCCTACTTGAACCTGTACCATATTCTTTTCCTGCAATGACAACTAATGGAACAGCTTCTCTTTTATATTGCATTGCTGCATCAAAAATTGACATAGTTTCTTGAGAAGGAATATGTTTTGTATAGCCACCCTCAGCGCTCACCATTTTATTTCTTATTCTGATATTAGCAAAGGTTCCACGCATCATTACGTTGTGGTTACCGCGGCGAGATCCATATGAATTGAAATCTTGCGGTTCAACTCCAAGACCTTTTAAATATATGCCTGCAGGACTATTTGAGGCAATATTTCCAGCAGGGGAAATGTGGTCGGTAGTGACGCTATCGCCAAACATCGCTAGTATTTGCGCATTCTTTATATCAACTATGTTGCTTCCATTGTTCTTAGTCGATAAATTATCAAAATAGGGAGGGTTTTGTATATAAGTGCTTTTCGTGTCCCAATCATAGATTTCACCTTTCTCACACTTTATCTTTTGCCAATGCTCATCACCAGAAAAAACATCCTTATACTTTTGTATGAACATTTCACGCGTCACAACACTTTTAACACAGCTCTCAACTTCATTATTTGTTGGCCATATATCTTTGAGATAGACATCATTTCCATTCTTATCTTTGCATATTGAATCTTTTGTCAAATCAATTTGCACAGTGCCTGCAAGTGCATATGCAACAATAAGTGGCGGAGATGCCAAGTAATTAGCTTTGACTAACGGATGAATTCTTCCTTCAAAGTTACGATTGCCAGACAAAACTGCAGCAACAGTTAAGTTTTTGTTTTTTATATCATCCTCTATATCCTTATTAAGTGGACCAGAATTTCCAATGCAAGTTGTGCAGCCATATCCAACTAGATTAAAACCCAAAGCATTTAGATCTACCTGCAATCCAGACTTTTCTAAATATTCTGTCACAACTTGTGACCCTGGAGCAAGAGAAGTTTTAACCCAAGGCTTTGATTTTAATCCAAGTTTAATTGCATTACGAGCTACAAGACCTGCAGCAATCATCACACTTGGATTTGAGGTGTTAGTGCAGCTTGTTATTGCTGCAATCACTACGCTGCCACTCTGGAGCTGATCGCCATAGATAGGTTCCAACGGAGGTCTGTTTGTCTCATTAATAGGAAAAGATGTAGAAAAAGATTCCGCTACTTCTGAAAGGAAAATCTTATCCTGTGGTCTTTTAGGACCAGCCATCACTGGCTTTACGCTTGATAAATCAAGCTTCAGTGTGTCAAAGAACGCCAATTCTTCATTACTACGCCACAGCCCTTGTTCTTTTGCATAGACTTCAGCTAATTTAACCAACTCTTTTGGCCTTCCGGTTAAGTTTAAATAATCTAGTGTCTTCTGATCAATTGGAAAGAATCCACAAGTTGCACCATACTCTGGAGCCATATTAGCTATGGTTGCTCTATCTGCCAAAGATAAACAATCTAAGCCATCACCATAAAATTCCACAAATCTGCCAACAACGCCTTTTGTTCTCAGGATATTAGTAATCGTTAGCACTAGATCAGTTGCTGTTACTCCCTCTGAAAGTCTTCCTATTAATTTAAATCCTACTACTTCTGGAATTACCATACTAATTGGTTGACCAAGCATCACAGACTCAGCTTCTATTCCACCAACACCCCAACCAAGAACCGATAAACCATTTACCATAGTAGTGTGACTATCTGTACCGACTAAGGTATCTGGATATAGAACTCCGCTATCGTTACATACAACTTGCGCTAAATATTCAAGATTCACTTGGTGGCAAATTCCAGTACCTGGTGGCACTACTCTAAAATTTGTGAAGGATGACTCTCCCCATTTTAAGAATTGATACCTCTCCAAATTTCTTTTTACTTCCAGTGCAACGTTTTTACCAAATGCAGAAGTGCTTCCGTAACTATCTACTTGAACAGAGTGATCGATCACAAGATCAACAGGTACAGATGGATTTATTTTGCTGGGGTTACCTCCGTTTTTCTTCACATAATTACGCATTGAAGCTAAGTCAACGACAGCAGGAACTCCTGTGAAATCCTGCATCAAAACCCTTGCTGGCTTGTAGCTAATTTCGTGATTAATGTGTTTCTTGACGCAATTTGCTAATATCTTTATGTCATCTAATTTAACGCTTACTCCATCTTCGTTGCGCAATAAATTTTCAAGCAATACCTTGAGTGAACAAGGCAATTTTGTTAAATTTACTCCTAAAAATTTACCAGCGTTACTTAGGTTAAAGTAGTTATATAACCTTCCATCAATATTTAAAGTCGTCTTTGCATTTAAAGAATTGTTCATCCTGTATTAGTTAAAATTGGAATTACTAGCGCTACTTTTTTGTTGTTGACTTTGCTGCTGATACATAGTTTCAAAATCTATAGGATCTAGCATAAGTGGAGGAAACCCACCACTACTTGTAGTTCTTGCAATTATTTCTCTTGCAAAAGGGAAAAGAAAAGTAGGTCCACCAATAAATAAAGCTTGTCTCACCTCTTCCTCACTTAGCTCTGTAAAATTTTCTATTGAAAAAATACCGCAATACTTTACCTCGCAAATGAAAGCTATATCATCTTTTACATCTTCATCTTTTACCGTTGCTTTGGCTTCTATATGCAAAGTAATTTCATGAAAAGGCTTTTCTTCACTTATTCCTTTTTTATTTTCTGTTCCTTCTAATTTTGCTGAATTAATATTAACCATTACATTAATATCAGGAGCTTTACTAGAAGGAAGGAATGGCGAATTTGGATTCTCAAACGAAAAATCTTTGACATACTGACCATGAATTTTCATTTTGTGTTGTGACATTTCTTACGTCTCCTTTAATTAAGTTGAGATGTTTAATACTTTCTTATATAATATATTCATTTACAAATGAATAGTAAACCTAACTATAGGTTAATATGAAAAACATATTTTTATCAATAATTAATAATATTTAGATACTTTATATATCAAGGAGTTAAGTTACCATGATAGAGCTTGTAATATATGCTTTACTAGCGGCGTTTATTTTTTCACGCTTATATAATTCTTTAGGAAGATCAGCCAGTCTCAACCTAAAAAAGCTAACAGGTGTATTGGATGTAAGTCAAAGTAAAGAAGATGTGGTAGAAAATATCGAAGATTATATTTATAGCAACGACAAAAGTTCAATAGAAACTACTTATGAACAAATATTACAAAAAAACAAAGAGTTTTCTATTTCCAATTTTATAGAAGGTTCAAGCATAGCTTTTGAATTAATAATAAAATATTTTAACCAAGGAAATTTACCTCAATTAAAATCCCTTCTGGACAAAGACTTATATAACAGTTTTGTGGATAAGATTAAACATCGTAAAGAGACACATGAGTCCATAATTGTTTCTATCGTTTCACAAAAGATCTTAGAAATAAAGTTAGTAAAAAACGTAATATTTATTGCAGTATATTTCCTTTCAGAGCAAATTAACTTCGTTAAGAATAACGAAGGAAACATCACATCAGGTAGCATGTCTACTATTAACAAAGTTGAAGATGTATGGCAATTCAAAAAAAATATTAATTCATCAGATCTAACTTGGTTACTTGTTTCTATTAACTATAAGAAGGCAAGTACTGATAAAAATTTAACAACAAATGACAACTGATGAAAAGTAGGCTACGAGAAATAGTACTTGATACTGAAACTACAGGTCTTGATACTAAATCTGGCCATCGAATTATTGAGATAGGATGTGTAGAACTAATTAATCGTATTCCAACAGGTAAAACATTTCATCGATATCTCAATCCAGAAAGAGATATACCTTACCACTCATTTAAGATTCATGGTATTAGTGAGGAATTTTTGGAAGATAAACCACTATTCTCAGATGTTGCACTTGAATTTCTTGACTTCATATCCAATGACATTTTGGTGATTCATAATGCTGAATTCGATGTTAAGTTCCTTAATATGGAGTTAGGCAAGTTAAATGCTGGGTTAATTTCCTCAGATAGAGTACTAGATACATTACCACTTGCAAGAAAAAAGTTTGTAGGATCACCTGCTTCTTTAAATGCATTATGCAAGCGTTTTGATATATCGCTAGAAGGTAGAGAGTTACACGGAGCATTAGTTGATGCTCAATTGCTTGCAAAGGTCTATGTTGAGCTTACAGGAGGATTGCAAACCTTTTTATTTAATAATGAATGTGCTCAGGACAATAACTCTACGTTTATTCAACATAAAGTGCGTAATTTAGCTCGCAGAGAACATTCACCAAGTATTAAAGAAATTGATGAGCATAAGAAATTGTTAGATAAAATTAACAACCCACTTTGGAAGGAATATATTGAATCAATCAACTAATCAATATATGATTTAACTTTATTGGAAACGCTTTAATGATAAAGTTTATAAGGTTATTGTCTAGTTTGCTAATAACAGTAGCAGCTATCTTCTTAGGTTATTGTTATTTTACTAAGCAAGGCATATTTGTTTCACAAAATACAGAAATTAAAATAGGTGGGGATTTTTCTTTGATTAACCAAAACGGGCAAATAGTACGCAGTAGTGATTTCAAAGATAAGTATATGATGATTTTTTTTGGATTTTCCTCATGTAAAAGAATTTGCCCTATGAACCTTGGAATAATTTCAGAAACACTTGCAAAGTTAGACGAGAAAACTGACAACAAGCTACAAACATTTTTTATCACAGTTGATCCTGAGCGCGATAATACAGAAAGGCTTAAAGAATTTCAGCAGCAATTTGACCATAGAATACAAATGCTCACTGGTGAAAGACAAAAAATAGATGAAGTAGTTGCAAAGTATAAAGTATATGCAAGTAAAGTAGATGGAGAAGAGGAAATTAACCATTCTTCAATGATATACCTTATTAGCCCTGAAGGAAAATATGTCACACACTTTGTAGCTGATTTAAATTCAGATGAAAGTCAATCTGATAAGATTCTGGCTGAGATAAAAAAATATGTAAGCTGAACTAAAGAGCTTAGCTTACTTTAAATTTATGCTAACAGCTATTTTGATTAAACTAAGTCGTTTTTTTAATTTTTTCTAGGATCAACTCAGCAGCTTTTTGTTCAGCAATTTTCTTACTAGGAGCGCATGCAGAAACTTTGTCATAACTCTCTATGCAAACTGATATAGTAAATTCAGGATTGTGTGCTGGTCCAGTTTGTTTTACAAGCTCATACTTCGGTAAAGGTAATTTATTTCTCTGAGTCCATTCTTGCAGTGAAGTTTTAGGATCTTGAGGAGGATCGAGGATGTCCTTAGCTAGCTTTTCCCAATGTCGGATAATAAATTTCTCAACACTCTCAAGTCCGCCGTCAATATAAATTGCACCTATTAGTGCTTCAAGCGAATTTTCTAAATTTTTTAAGTTACATTTTCCTCCGTTACAACGTTCACTATTATTCATGATAATAAAGTTACCTAACTCTATTTCTTTAGCAACATTAGCAATGGTACTGCCACAAACTAAATCCGTTTTTCTTTTTGCCAATGCTCCTTCTTTTTCTTCAGGAAACATTTTAAACAGCATAACAGACACAACCATATTCAAAACACTATCGCCCAAAAACTCTAGCCTTTCGTAGCTTACAACCTGGTCTTCGCTATTTCTCTTATTTACGCTTGGGTGAGTTAATGCCTCTTCTAATATTGCATAATCTGTAAATTTGTAATTAATAACTTTAGATATTGTATCGTTCAAAACTCTCATATTAATCATTCAATAGAAAAGCACTCTCTATCATACCTCTACACTAAAAAGTTAGCTCTACTTTACTAAAACAATATCAATAACTTCCAAAATTAATGTATACAACCCACTGCTTCAGTAATGTTACTAAATCCATCTCTTTTTACCAATTCTGCAAGCTCCAGATTGATTTTGTTCACAACTTGATGCCCCTGGTATACAAGAGCAGTGTACAGTTGTACTAAAGAGGCTCCTGCCTTTATTTTTTCATATGCATCAACACCACTTGAAATTCCTCCGCATCCTATCAATAGAATTCTGCTTTTAGTAAGCTTGTACATGTCACTCAATAACTCGGTTGAAAGTTGAAATAATGGCCTGCCGCTCAACCCACCACTCTCATTATAGTAAGAATCTCGACTTATCGTAGTGTTGCTTACTATTAAGCCGTCAATTTTATATTCTAGTGTAAGCTCAGCGATATTTTCTTTTGTTTGCTGATCTATATCTGGAGAAATTTTTAATATTATCGGTATGGATTCAGAGCTATCGATTGATTTCCGGGTTAGAGTGATAGATTTCAACAATTTGGATAATTCTTGTTTATTGTGCAAATCGCGCAAGTTAGGTGTGTTTGGGGATGAGATGTTCAGTACTATATAATTGCTCTTTCCATATACTATCTTTATTAAGTCAACATAATCGCTGATTTGGTCCTTTGATGTACTGTTTCTTCCTATATTTATACCAAAAATACAATTACCAAGTTTAGTTTCACTTATCTGTTTAAGAAAATAGTCTACTCCTTTATTATTAAATCCCAATCTATTAATTATTCCTTCATCTTTAATTAATCGAAAAATTCTCGGTTTTTTGTTTCCATATTGGGGATGTTTAGTTACAGTACCAGCCTCAATAAATCCAAAACCAAATGAGAGCATCGGCTTTACAACTTCCGCATTTTTATCAAAACCTGCAGCAAGACCTACAGGACTCCTAATTTTATCACCAAAAAAGTTTACATTTAAAGACTTAGGTAGTTCTATAGGTTTCCTACAGGGCATCTTTTTTAACGCCGTTATTACCAAGGAGTGAGCGATTTCAGGCGGCAGTAAAAACAATAAATTACGTAATATCATTTTGTAAAACACTTTGCTTATTTTTAGTTTATTTTTTACCATGCAACAAGAATAACTTAGAAAGCTTGAGGTTTATCAAAATAGTAAGTATATAGTTTCTATGGGTAGTAAAAACTAATTTTTCTGAAGGGAAACCAGAACTTGATCAGTATTTTCATCTACTAATTCGAGGTAGCCAAATTTGTTAATTTGAGATTTTATTAGTATAGGAATCTTATTTCGATTTAAATAAAATCCCTGTTTTGATTGTTTATTAATCCGCAACCTTACATCCCCATTTTTCCAAGCAAGCATCTTATTTATTCCAGATTTTTCTTTACAATTATCTTCATTTACAAATCCTAAGTATTCATCTTCTGAAGAAGATATTGCAATCTCGCATATTCTATACCCTACCCAATTCCCTAGATATGGATCAGTATCGTCTTTTTCGTGAAGCTTGAACTCTCCTTTGACATATTCCCATGGAGCTTTTGCATCACCTACCTTTTTTAGAAAGAGTACGTCCTGATCAAAGTTTATAATGGTCCTTGTATGAAATGTTGTTAAGCTTGTGTCCCATAATAGTTTTTCTGTGATGCTAAAATGCTCTTTATCCTTTTGCATATTTTGAAATGATACGATTATCACATCTGCTCCAACTTCTCTTCCATAGTTAACATATTGACTAGCACGCCCATGTTTGGCTGTGAATGATGACTTACCTATTAACAGAAAGTCATTAAATAACGCATTATATATAGTCTGTGCACTGTAAGCTGTACCGACGTAAACCGGCTGTTTGTTGGATGAAGGGTACTTTTCTGGTGCAAGATGAGTATACGAGCTCTTTAATAAATAGTGAAAAGTGCAACTGGTAAGCAAGAAGGGCAAACCAATCAATAATAAAACTTCTGTTAATCTCTTTGGCATTTTACTGCTTATATTTTGAATATAGTATCTTATTTTTTTAAATATTTCATTAAAAGCCACACTTCTTGTTAAAATTTGAGAAGAAAAAACGATCTAATTGGAGTAAGAGGCCGGGACCGGAATTGAACCGGTATAAAAGGATTTGCAGTCCTCCGCATAAGCCATTCTGCCACCCAGCCGTTTTTTATGCGTAGATATTAATTATATCTTTTAGCATAGATAAAGCATCCTCTTTTTTTCTTTGAAAAGTGTTGCGCCCGATAATTGAACCATTACCACCACCTTGCTTAATTTCTTTTGCCTCATTGTATATATCATCCACTGACTTTGACTCACCACCAGAGAAAACTACTATTCTTTTTCCTGCAAAGCAAGACTTTTTAATATATTCAATTCTTTTAGATAATGATTCAATATTTTCTATTTTTTCTCTTTCCAGATGATTGGTTGGAAGTTTTACTTTTATTATGTTGGCACCGAGCAAAGCCGCTATATGCGCAGCATAGGCAATCACATCAACTGCTGTTTCACCTTCTTTGGAAACCCCTTCACCACGTGGATAAGACCATAGCACTACAACAAGGCCACAAGATTTAGCCTCAGCTATAATTTTGCGAGCTTCTTCCATCATATCAAAACACTTAGCAGAACCAGGATATATAGTAAACCCAACAGCCATGCAGCCCAAACGCAGCGCATCTTTTACAGAGGCAGTTATTGCTTGATCTGAAGTTAAGCTTTTTGAGTGCAAAGAGTTAGCGCTATTAAGCTTCAAAATAAGTGGTAGCATTCCAGCATAAGTTGAAGCACCAGCTTCGATCATACCAAGCGGAGCAGCGTATGCACTTACTCCTGAATCAACTGCAAGCTGAAAATGATAATGTGGATCGTAAGCATCAGGGTTAACTTCAAAACTTTTTATTGGTCCGTGCTCAAATCCCTGGTCTACAGGGAGAATTACTAACTTGCCAGTTCCACCAAGTTTCCCATGCATAAGAATGCGAGTAAGATTCGCTTTTACTCCAGGGTTTTCACTTTCGTAGTAACTTAGGATTTGTTTTACTTCTTCACTCATTAATATCTTCAAATTTACTCAAAGTGTAGCAAAAACTATAGTTGAAGCAAAGACCTTTTTATGCTCTTGTTCCTACGCCTATATTTAAAGGTGTAACTTTAGGATCAGTAGTATGCTGTTGTGGTTTTTCTTGAACTAAATCTTCAAAATACATTTTAACAATAGGAAGAACGAGCGGCATAAGTACTAATTTGTAGTCATACCATGCAAATTTTTCTTTATAACTAAATTCCGCATCTTCTTCATATAAACACTGGGTACAGTATTCACCATATAGTTCAAAAGCTTTCACAAAAGTCCTAAGTAAAGCAATAAGTAATAAATCTAATGCTAAATTAGCTATTAGCATCGTTCCATATTGAACAGGCCAGCCATTTTGTGCAACTTCCGACATTAAACTGCATACAGCAAACGCTGCTGATATACATATTACATAATTATCAGCAGCAATAAGTAGATTGTATCTTCTATTTAACCTATCTAGATTTCCTTCTTGTGAGCCTCTTTGTTTACTTGCTGCATAGATAATACTACAAAAGGATATAATAAATAACCATGGCCAAACTCCAATGCTGAATGCATAAAATTTATAAGCAATATTTTGCACTTTGCCACTGTTAGCAAGTTGTGATAAGCAATATTTGACTTGAGGCGACGGACCAAGTACCACATTTGCTAATATAAAAAATAAACATGCTCTATTCACAGCTTTCTCTCTACGCAATAGAATCTCATTGATTCTCCTTTGTTTTTCCTGCACTTCTCGCTGTAATGTTATAGATATGCCAGCTGCTTTTAAGTCGTTAAGATATTTCTCTAGCTTATCTTTATCTGCACTAAGTTTTTTAAACTTTTCTTCAGCTATTTTTTTCTCTTTCTCTCCTACTACTTTATCAGGGTGACATTTTAATGAAGCTCTTCTAAAGCGCCGCTCAACTAACTTAAGTACATCATCAAACTCCTGGCTTATTACTTCTTCCGCTTTTATTCCCAGCCTTGAAAATAAATTCCGTAAATCTTGATTACTGTAATATTGATTTCTGGTTAAACTTGCCACTATAGCCTCATTAAAAAATAGTGACTATACTACAAATTTAATACTCAAGCAAGAATTTAAACTATATCAAAAGCAATTCCGTGTTTACCAATATAAATCCTTAATTTCTTTCCTTTAATTAATCGACGATTCAGTATTTCTTCAGCCAAATGACTTTTTATCTCTTTTTCAATCAGCCTCTCTATTGGGCGTGCTCCCATTTCTTTGCTATAACCTGTTTGCGCAAGATAAGACTTTACTTCTTCTTCCACTGAGCAGCTTATACCCTTTTGCACAAGTTGTTTTTTTAATTCCTGAATAAATTTATCCACAATGTGCAAAATGACATCCGCATCCAAATCAGAAAAGGAAATGACTGCATCAAGACGATTACGAAATTCGGGGCTAAAAACCCGTTCCATTGCTTTTTCGCTGTCACTGATGTTAAAGTTTTTATACCCAAAGCCAATAGAACTTTTGTTACGTTCAAATGCCCCTGCATTGGTTGTCATAATTAAAATCGTATTGGAAAAATTAACCTTACGTCCGTAAGTGTCTGTAACACAACCATAATCCATGATTTGTAGTAATATATTATAAATATCACTATGAGCTTTCTCAATTTCATCAAGAAGTACTACGCTATATTGATTATTAGATACAGATTCTGTAAGCAATCCACCTTGGTCGTAACCCACATATCCAGGAGGGGAACCAATCATTCTAGATATTGTGTGAGGTTCCATATACTCAGACATATCAAACCGAATAAGGTTCATACCCATATTTTGTGCTAGCTGCTTCGCAAGCTCAGTCTTACCTACACCAGTTGGCCCTGCAAAAAGATACTTTGCCAAGGGTTTATTGTAACTTCTCAGACCAGATTTAGCAATTTTAATAGAATTAACGAGAAACTCTATCGCTTGCTCTTGACCAAAAATGGCCCTATTGAGATTTTCTTTCAAAGATTTTACTCTTTGCATATCATCAAACCCGCAAGGTACGTTTGTAATCCTAGCGATAGTACTCTTAATGTCTCTACTGTTTATAATTTTTCGCCTGCTTTTTTGTAACTTACAATATGCCCCTGCTTCATCTATAACATCAACTGCTTTATCAGGTAATATTCGCCCAGTAATATACTTGTGTGAAAGTTCAGCTGCAGATTTAATGGCATGTTTCGTGTAATATACTCCATGATACCTTTCATAGTAATGCTTTATACCATCTAGTATCTTTACTGTATCATTAATAGAAGACTCTTTTACATTAATTTTTTGAAACCTCCTTGCTAATGCTTTATCCTTTTCAAAGCTATTGCTATATTCTCTATATGTAGTTGCACCTATACAACGCAACGCACCTCTTGCAAGTGCAGGTTTGAGCAGATTGCCAGCATCAAGAAAGCTGCCACTTGTTGAACCTGCTCCAATAATAGTGTGTATTTCATCAATGAAAAGAATAGCGCCAGGTTTTGCCTCAATTACTTTTATTATAGATTTTATTCTCTCTTCGAAGTCACCTCTATAGCGTGTTCCTGCAAGAAGTGATCCTAAATCCAAAGCATAAATTATGCTGGATCTCAGTGCACTCGGAACACTACCTTCAATAATTTTCAATACCAAGCCTTCAACTATTGTTGTTTTACCAACACCTGGTTCTCCGACATATAAAGGGTTATTTTTTCTGCGTCTTAGCAAGATTTCTATAGTGCGATTTAATTCATAATCACGACCAATGACATAATCTATTTTTTTGCTTCTTGCATAATCATTTAAATTTCTACAATAATTTTGTAGAACTTCTTCATCTTTTAATAATTCACCTTTATTTGCTACAGTAGAGATATCGTTATTCTTATCAAGTTTTATCTTGCGATTAGTTACATATTCTTCTATATCACCTGAATATTTTATATTGGATATGTTATAAATCAAATTAGAATCCTTTGCATTCTGTTTGCATAATAGCTCTTCAATGTATAAATCTTGCTCAGACAGAATCTCTAATAGAATACTTGCTCCATTTATTTCTTTTCTTCCCAGACGATGAGCTCGTATCATGGCTTTATGTATTATGCGTTGAAATAGCACATCAGGCTCAACTTTATTGACAGTTAATTCGGAGTTGTCTTGTAAAAAACCTTTTGCATTATTACCACGATCATTCCTTAATATAATATTATCTATATTTATGATTTCACCAGCTCTGATGTTACATCTTGATAAAACATAATTTACATCCACATCTTTGGTTAATGCTAGCAACAAATGTTCCACTTTTGCATATTTAAGCTTACAATCAGAAGCAATCTGTAACGCTCTATTTAAACTTGCCTCTAAATTTTTAGAAATCATCTATTCTCTTTAAAAGTGTAAATTTATATATAATTAGTAGCACACAATTATTAAAAAAACTGAAATCTAGCAGCTCGTTGTAGCCAAATTGAATTAAGCTACAGATTATAGTCCACACAGCCTAACATTATACCGTTGTGATAATCTCAAAACGTTATAAGCAGCAGAATTAAGATTATCAAATTGTAGGTAAATCTAATTTGGGCTAGCTATATATTCTTTCTACCATCCTCCAATCACTTCACTTTGCAGCAAGTTTACTGGAGCTTTTAAAGAATAGAAGAATAGTTAAGTACATTAATACGCTTTTTCTAGTACTCTGCTTTTCTTCTTAAATACATTGATCTTTTTTCTACCGTATTTAGCCTTTAACGTACTTGGCCTTTTAAAGATCTTTTTGCTGTTACGTTTTTGAGATTGCATACTACAATCAAAATTTGGCTCTCCTTCTTTATCTGCTAGTGCAGGCAGTCTTCTCTTATCTTGAGGTGTAACAAAAGATAATGCAAATCCTTCAGCTCCCGCACGTGCAGTTCTACCTATACGATGAACATAATCAGCTTGCGATTGTGGTACATCATAATTGATAACATGTTGAATGTGCGGAATATCAAGACCGCGAGAAGCAACATCTGTTGCAACCATGATTTGATTGCGGCCACGACGAAAAGAATCAATGACTCTTTCACGCTTGTGCTGCCTTAAATCACCATGAATTGCCAAAGCGCTATAGTCATCTTTGTGCAATTTGTCAGCTAGCTGATCCGCTCCTCGCTTTGTTTTGACAAAAATAATGATTGATCCTTTGCGCTGACATAATTGTGTAACAAGCTTGCCATATTTTTCTGATTCTGATGCATAAACAACTTCTTGTTTAATTTTTACAGAAGTTGTAGCCTGGCAATCGACAGAAACACGCTCTGGTTGATTAAGATATTTTTCAGTAAGTTTTACTATTTCTCCAGGAAGAGTTGCAGAAAACATAAGAGTTTGCCTTATTTTAGGCAAATGCTTCATAATTTCTTCAATCTGAATTCCAAAGCCCATATCAAACATACGATCCGTCTCATCAAGCACAAGAATACCAACATTCCGAGTAACTAAAGTTTTACGCTCAATATGGTCTATAATACGACCAGGAGTACCTATTATAATTTGTGGTTTTTTCTGAAGCTGATTTAGCTGCCTAAAAATAGGCTCGCCTCCGATCAACAAAGCAACTCTTAGTAAAGAACTTTGAGATAAGAGTTTTCTTATCTCACTTGTTACCTGATGAGCAAGCTCTCTGGTTGGCACGATGACTAAAGCTGAACCAATGCTTGGCTCATTCATCAATTTAGCAACCAGTGGAATAGCAAACGCTAAGGTTTTTCCAGTTCCCGTTTGAGCAGACCCAAGAATATCTTTGCCCTGAAGAGCTAGAGGAATCGCTTGCACCTGAATCGGGGTTGGAACACAAAGATTATTTTTACTTAGAGCTTGCCTAAGCAAAGTTGGAAGCCCCATTTCATGAAAATTACTCACAATACATTACCCTATTAAAAAGCTTCACGATAGACTAATCTTCCAATCTTAAATTTATTGCAGACTTTTTATCTTCTCCGTTCCTACCACGCTCTTCTTTAAGCTCATAACTTACTCTTTCCCCTTTCATTCCTCTCTTTTTATCCTCTCCTCGAAGTTCATCAGGTCTTATTCCTGAACGTTCTAATGTACTAACATGTACAAAAACGTCCTCACCTTTACCTTCTGGCTTGATGAAACCATAGCCTTTTTCAACATTAAACCATTTTATATTACCAAATTCCATATGGATAACTCCTAAACTACTAACTAACATTATTAATGTGATGAAAAACTTTGAAATTACGATTTAGAATGCTTTAAGCTTAGTTACTGCAACTAAACTTCTATACTCCATAGTCTATTCTTAACATTACATAGTAATAGTACACAATTATTGTACTTAATGCAACTAAAATTTTTAATCACTAAGTGAACCTGCTACTGTCATTTCGCTAACTTTAATCGTTGGTGAATTAAACTGCCCACAGAAAGTTAGGTCATTTGCAACAACTAAATTGCTAAACATATTTTTCAAATTGTCGGCAACAGTAATCTCGTGTATTGGATACGTTATTTTACCATTTTCTATAAAAAATCCGCATGCACCTTGACTATAATCGCCATTGATTAAATTAACACCAAAACCAAATAAATCAGTTACATATATTCCTTCTTTTACTTCCTCAATTAATTCCTTAAACGATCTATTACCATTTTTGAAATAGAAATTACTAGCTGAAGGAATAATTGCAGCATTACTTGCACGAGTTGCATTTGCGGTCGTTTCCAAGTTTAATTTCCTAGCCGAATATAGATCTAAAATCCAGTTTTGCAGTACTCCATTTTTTACAAATTCATTTCTTCTGCTCATTATTCCTTCCCCGTCAAACGGTCTTGATGTTATACCCCTTGGTAACAATGGGTCATCAATAATGCTAATCTCAGTATTAAAAATTTGATTATTTAAACTATTTCTCAAAAAAGAGCTATTATTTACAATATTGCTACCATTTATGGCAGAAGCAAAGCTCTTTACTAGCTCTTTTGCTGCTCTTTTTTCAAAAACAACCGGAAATTTGCCTGTCCTGATTGTACATGAACCCAATTGATCTATTGCTCTTTTTGCTGCTTCTTTCCCTATTGACTCCGGTGTTTTTAAATCACTGAAGTTGCATGCTACATCGTAATCGTAGCCTATTTTCATTTCATTCTTTTCTCCAGCAACAACAGAAACCTGATTAACAAAAGTTGACTTACTAAATGAACCAACAAAACCAGAAACGGTTGATAATACTGTATTTACTGAAGTATGTGAAGATGAAGCTCCTTCGGAATTAATAATATTTTTATGTGCAAGAGATGAATTTTCTGTAGCTTCAGTAATTTCTTTTAAGTTATCAATTGTTACAACATTATTATCTGAGATATTTAAATCTGCAGAAGAGATATAATTACTGCCATCTACAGCAAAACTAATATAAGGATCTTCCTGGGCATTCTTTGCCATTTCCACCACTTGGCTCACTGCACTACTAAGATTATTCAAATCGTTTGTGGAAATATACGCAGCTTTGTTCTTACCTGCTATAGCTCTAATTCCGACAGTACAGTTTTTAGATTGTGATATTTGTTCAATTTTTGATAGACGCTGAGAAACCGAGGTCTTATTAGTTTCATATATTGTAACTTCTGCGTCTTGATTCTGCTTTTTTATTAGTTTAGTGATATCTGCTGCAATATTTAATATATTCATTTTTCATTCCTTGAGTTTCTATAAAGATTCTGCACCACCTATAACTTCAATCAAATCAGTTGTAATTGCTGCTTGACGAGAACGATTATAAAGTAATGCTAGTTTATTTAGCATTTCTTTTGTATTTCTGTTTGCTGATTCCATAGCAACCATCCTAGCACTATTTTCACTTGCTGCACTTTCAAGTAAAGCAGAATAAAGAGAAGCTGTAACATAATCTTGAGTCAAAGATTTTAAAATAAACTCAATATTTTGTGGTTCATACTCATAGCTGTAATCTGTTAGAGGACTAACTACAGAATTATCAATTAATAATGAGTCTTTACTCCATGGTTTTATTGTTTCTAATATTGGCTTTTGCATGAAGGTATTATAGAATTTACTGTAAAAAACCTTAACTTTATTGTATTTACTTAGATCTATATCACTAACCAAGGCTTCCACACGCTTTAGTGTGATTCCCTTACTATTTTCAACCTTCAAGATATTTTTAGAATTAAATCTATTTTTGCCTGTCTCAAAAGCTTTCTTACCAAAAAAAACAATGTCTACTTTCTTATCATTTGCAATTAATTTGTTTATATGCTCCTGACTAAATTTAACAACAGAGGAGTTGAAGCTGCCACATAAACCACGATCAGATGCAATAATAAATACTAGGAAAGAATCTTCATTATTGATATTTAGAATTCTTGCTAGTAACTCTTGATCCGCTGATAGCGCTAGTGAAGAAATAATGCTATGCAGCTTAGATATATGCAATTTTGAATTTGATAATTTCTTTTGGCTTTGTAATAATTTTGCTGCAGAAACCATTTGCATTATTTTCGTGATTTTCTGCACAGACTTAATATTTTTAATTCTTAAGGATAATTCCTTTAAGCTCTTCATTTTATATATAATTCTAATTTATTAAAATATATAACTGGTAATGTCTAAAAACAAGTTTTTTTGACATTGGAATCAAACCTAACTAAGAAACTCACAGATTTACTGTTTTGAGATAAAGATTATATTAAAGCAATCTCGATGTAAAAGTATCACACCTTATGGAGTCTTATAATATAAGGTAAATACAATTAAGACTATTGCAACTTGAGCACTTATAATCCCATTGCTTTAGCTCTTTATTACAATCAACACATTTCCAACCTGGATCAGGCACAGCTTCTGAGTTCATCTTATTTAGCCAGTAAATTGCTTGATCATACTCTTGTAGCATAATCTTGAGCTGTACCATAACAAGGTAGATTGATATGTAATTAGCTTTTTTCATAGCAATATCTAAATGCTGACTTGCAAGATCATATTTCCCTAAGCTAATTGAAGACAAAGCAAGCAAGCAATAACTAAAATAATAATCAGGGCGTAAGTTATATAGTCTTTCAGCGCCTTTATTATTTAACTTGATATACATTCTAGCTGATTGAGGAGTAGGATTTACTCTATACTCTTCCTCTAATACTGTGGAAGCTTTTCTGATTTTTTCAAGCTTGATATATAATTCTGCCTTTAAATAATTGATGGGCTGAAAAGTTGCATAATAACTTTGTGCTTTAGCTAAATAATCTATAGCTTTGCAAAAACTTCCTTTACTTTCGTATTGCTTTGCTAAAGCGCAATAAAAAACCGCTAACATCTTTTTACGATCAAAGGGAAGAAAAATATTGAATTTGATAGCTTCCTTTAACTTTGAAATTGCATTTATCCAATCTTCTTGCAATATACAATGCTCTATTTGAAAGGGAATAGACAAAATTTTATCATTAATTGAACTAGAGCAATATTCTATAAATTTTTGAAAGACTAACCTTTCTTGCTTTAGGTGAATAATCAGTTTATTGATCAGAAGTAGAGCTAAGTTGCGATTTTTACTTGCAATACTCGTTAAATTATGGCTGAAAAAGCTGTAATTTCCCGTTTTACCTGAATTAAAGAGCTTTACTAAAGATAATTTATCACTTTCTTCATTTAGATTTTTAATTAGCTTATTGGTGTTCTCTATATTACCTAAATCTAAGCTAAAGAAAGCTTCAAAGAGAAGCAATTCTTCCCTACTTCTTCTTCTATTTTTTATGTTAGCAAATGTTGATGAAATAGAAGAACAAAAACGTGCAACTGCAATCAATAAAAATAATAAGACTACGCAAGCAAGAATAACGAAATATAGATCAATACTTATAGTGTAATTGCCTAATTCCAATTTTATTACTTCACCACTTACCTTGATCCATATGCCAAATAAAAACGAAAAAGCAAAAATTATAAAATAAATCATGAGATGTATTGTAATAAGTGACGATATATTATTGAAGTATTCTTGAAAGCTACAATAAAATCATTCAATTTATTAAGCCATGGTTTGAATTCTGGGTATGTTAAGTCACTTATTGCGGTGGCTATGCTCTGCCAATCATTATCGCTTATTAATTCTTCAATTTCCGCAAGCTTTAACCTGAGTGGATCACTACGATCATCTATCTTGATCCAATTTGAAATGATTTTTTTAAACAAGTTACTTTTATTGTAGTTAATAACAGTCATGTTCTTCTCAAAAGACAATTTCAACCCGCATAAAGTATCTACCTCTTTCAAATTTTCCAATTCATTGACTGCATTTTCTATTTCTGGATCGTCAAGCTCTGATATCAAAGGCTTTATTGAATTTATATGATTATCAAACTTGGCTTCTTGCAATAACGAATTCTTCATCTTAATCACAAGTAGCAGCAACTTTGCGAGGTTCTTATGTCTTGAACTACCGTCACCTTGCTCACATTGAGTGTGCAGATTTCTCTTTAAATCAAATATCTTTTTCTCTACCTTAATTTGATTAACTTCAAGCAACATTTTAAGTTCATCTATCTTTTCCGTTACAATACTTATACTATTTTCACTCTCTTGCTGATTTATTTTAAAAAATATTATGTTATTTATTGTAATATAGCTAACAAACAACAATATAATTAAGAACCAACCTATGCATTTTCTCCAAGTATCATTCATAACGTAATATCTCCACAGGATCTTGAGCAGCTGCTTGTAATGCAGGAGGAATTGTCGCTAAAAATGATAAGAACAATGCAAGTGCAGAAATGTTAATCACATCTTGAGAGACTAATATCACTGGCAAACTTGAAAAAAAGTATATCATAGGATCAAACAGTTTGATGTTGGTAATGTTTTCTAAAAACACTCTAATACTTTCAATATTGAGAGAAAAAACAACCCCTATAATAGAGCCAAGACAAGTTCCTGTAAAACCAATCAGCAATCCACAAGCACAAAATATGCGCATAATGCTTCCGCTTGTTGCACCAAACGTACGCATAATTGCAATTGCAGATTTCTTTTCTTGCACTATCATCATCAAATTTGAAACAATATTAAATGCTGCTACAACTATAATTAAAGTGAGAATTAAAAACATCACATTTCTTTCAGTCTTTAAAGCATTAACATAATGGCTTTGCTGAGACTGCCAACTTTCAGCTCTCATTCCTGTTTCTTTTGCTATAGCGTTTGCTAGCTTATTAGCCATAGCAATATCATCTACAAACACTTCTATATTTCTCACATTATCTTTATAATTAAAAAAAGCTTTAGCTGACTTTATGGGCATATACATTAAGGTATTGTCGTACTCAAACATACCCATATCAAATATTGCTACAACTTTATATTCTTTCATTTTTGGTATTTCACCAGACAGTGCATCAAATCCTTCAGGTGATATAAGCATAATGTTATCACCATAATCAATATTCAAAGCTTCTGCTAATCTTGCCCCTATTATGATACCTTCATCGAATTTTTCCACGTTACCCATAATTACATTATTCTTAACGATAGTATTATTAAGTAAGTCTTTAGTTGACACACCACGGACTACGCTACCCACAATTCCACTATTTGCTGCAACGATCACTTGATCATTGGTCATAGAAGTAGCTTTTAATACACCTGGGATTTTCTCAATAGATTTTAACACTGCGTGGTAATCTGAATTTATGCTTCTATCAAAGTAAACATTAATATGACCATTAATGCCAAGTACAGAGTCGAGCAGCTTTGCTCTGAACCCATTCATTACAGACATTACTACTATTAGCGTTGCAACTCCAAGAGCAATACCAATAATAGAAAACAAGGCCATTATAGAGCAAAATCTAGAATTCTTTGCTCGCAAATAGCGAATAGCCATAGTAAATTCAAAGGCAATAGACATTATACTAAGATTTAAATATCATACTTTTTATGCTTCATATAACTGTAATTTTTCCTTTACCTCAAATGAGGTTGTCTAAATTTAGCAAGCTTATAGAATATATTCAATGTTCTATATTAAGACCTTCCATATATATCGTCCAATCTTACTATATCATTATCAGATAAAAACTTTCCTACCTGAAACTCAACTATCTCAAGAGGAAATCTTGTACTTTTATTCTCAATTTTATGAAACACCTTCCTTGGAATCTCTACTACATGATTTTTTGTTATAGCATATGTTTTGTCATCTAAACTCACGCATCCAACCCCTGATAGTATTATATGGTACTCATCTCTATAGTGGTGAAATTGCTTAGAAGTGCAGCTCAGTGGATTTATAAAAAGGTATTTTATAAGAAAATCCTTGCCCATTAAAACTACACTATAAAATCCCCATGGCTTAACCTCTTTCCTTATTGGCTTTACTTCCTTAACTTTATTAATGAACAACATTAGGCTCTTACTTGGCCGTTTATAAACTCTACCTAGTAAATTTTTTGCATCATTTTCTGTCATCAAAACTGGCTCTCTTCCTTTGATTACAGCTTGAAACGACTCAAAATTCTTATTAAATCTCTTACTTAACTCTAAAACTGAACCCCAAGTGCCAACATCCATCCAATCGAAATTGGCTTCTATCATTACAATATTTTCTGCTTTTTCTATCACTAGGTGATCAATAGATGTATCACCCATTCCTGCACAATTTTGCTGTTCTAAATACAGAAATCTCTCTCGTGATACAAAATGCTTCATACTTTCACAACATAAATTATAGAGAGTCGGAGCAATTTTTTTTATCTCATCTATATAGCGTTTTGCTCTAAACACAAATATTCCAGAGTTCCAATAATGATCGTTACTTACCTTACGCTCGGGTTTTTCTGTAAAATCTTTTACTATATGACATTTTTCTTTCTGACCATATACTGCATTTATATAGCCGTATTCCGAATTGAATTCATGAGGCTTTATCCCAAAAGTGACTATAGAGTCAGTTTCAGAGGCTAGCTTAGACGCTTTCTCAATAGAAACATAAAAACTATTCAAATCACCTATAAAATGGTCTGAAGGCAGAACTAAGATTGTCTCGTTCCTATCGCAGAGAAGCACAGCAATTAGTATTGCTGCCGCTGTCCCAATTTTAACTGGTTCAAAAACTACTTTACATTCCTGTAATGCATGTAATTCCTGCATCAATAATGACTCATATTGTATATTTGTGGTAATGATGGGTGGCATATAATCGCCTTTTAGCCTCAACAAAGTGTTGTGAAACATAGTATTCTGACTAAATATTTTCTGAAATTGCTTTGGCTTAGATAGAGGCCAAAGTCTGCTGCCACTACCACCACACAGTATTACAGGGCGCATTTAATTAAGATATTAATTATTTGATTAATATCTTATACTAACGGCAAAATGCATGCAAGTTTTTATTGTGAGATGATTAAAGTAAAAAGTAATTTAAAGTGATGGTTGACTACGAGCGTGATGGAGTCCCTACATTTCGTGATGAGTCTTGTCTTCTTTCTATCTCTCTATCAATATGAGGAGTGTTGCTTTTTTGATTAACGGCTGCAGCTACTTTTTCATCAGTTTTGTTTTGCAACTTTTCCTTTAAGCTTTCTCCAACACCTAGTTCTCTAGATTTATCTATACTTTCACTATTTTTGCTCAACCCCTTCTCTAAGTTTTTTTCAATATCTGATTTTCTAGCGTTAAGCTCTTTCCATGTACCCGCTATGCTAAGTGGCTTATGATCCTTCTGCTTCGGCTTTGGCCTTTCCCCATTTGTAACAACATTAAAGTCGCTTTTTACTTCTTTCCAACATTCTTTCAATTGGTGTTTCCACATAGTAAGATAAGCATCACCATACTTTTTCTCATTTGCTACAAACAATAAAATTGGAGCCTTAAGTATGGTAGCTCCCATATTCACTAAATTTTTTACTGCCATTGCAGGGGTGAACAAAAGATAGCCAAAAGACTTTGCAATTGGGTTTTGTTCGCTTATTAAATACTCCCCTAACTTTATAGGAAGAGAGGTCAACAATTTAGTACAAACTTTAGCCAAGCTTGTAGCAAAAACGATAGAAACAGATATAAGACTTTTATCTAGCTCTAGATTACCATCCTGATCTCTAATTTCTGAAAAATGGGTGCTTAGCTTCTTGTAATCACTAGCGTATAGTAATTTTCCATTTCTTCCTTTTTCATCTCTATCTTTCTCATCAACTTCTCCCGTGTCATCATTGATGAAGCAACCTTTTTTAGCAAGAAAAGAAGAATTAGTTAATCTAAGTAACTTAGTATCAACCTCAAAGACCGGCAAGTGTTTTTCAAGATCTATTTTTGAAAACTTAAATGGCTTATAAAATTTACTATAATCATTAACCTCACGCCTACCTTTACTAACTAAAAAGTCAATAGTAAAGTAAGATTTTTTATCAATTTCCTTAACCAAGGCTAGATCAAATTTGTATTCATTATATATAAGCTGGTACTCTGGATTTCCGTCTTTATCTTTTACAAGCTTGTCATTTTTTTTTACAACTCTTCCAGAATCTACAATCTGATCATAATCTTTTGGATATTGACACTTTCGTCCATCCTCATATATCATTACCTTTCTAAGGTCTTTGACATAAACTTGAGATTCAGATGAACTAAATAGATCCTTCACCTTCAGCGTAAGGTCTATTCCCCACTTTTTCAATGTCTCTAACATATTGCTAAACCAAAATCGCTATAGTTCAATAATAAAACTAGTACACTAATAATATATTAACATAGAACTGGCAACTTTACAAGAAAATATGCCTATAAAAGAAAAAAGTCGTAAAAGCAAGGACTATATAAGTAATGCTTGATAAGTATTTTATGCATGTAATTGTAAAAATCCTTAGAGGTACGCTGTCTATATAATCTTCACACACTACCTGCATTCCAAGAACTGCATGCCAAAAAATGCAAAACACCAGTATAACAAAAAACAAAAGCTCTAGTGGATGATTAATAGCCTGAAATAATTTTTCATTAAAAGATAAAGGGCTATCAACATAAAATGTGCAAGAAAATGAGTAAATAAACCAAGGAAATAAAAATAACAAAATCACCGCAGAAACACGCTGGATCCACCAATGATGTACTGAATTTACAGATTGACTCATATAAATATAAATAAAAAAGCCATAGTAGAAAGAAATAGCATTATTGTTAGTAATATAGCACTTTTTAAAACACTAGCAATTTCTAAATTAAGCCCAGCATCCCACAATAAATGACGAATACCATTGAGAAAATGATACATAAAGCTTACAAAGCATAAGATATAAGCTAATTTAGCAACAGGAGTGAACAATAATGCATTTAAGCACCTTACTATAATTAACTTAGGGGAGTAAACATATAATATAAAATACCAAGAAAGTATGATTAATAAAAGAAACAGCAAGATACCAGTCAATCTATGCATAATAGAAAAAAAACTAGTAACTTGTACTTTATATATTTGTAAATGTGGGGAAAGAGGCCTGTTACTCATAAAATTTCGTTATCGAGAAATTAAAAAATAAAGTAGAAGTAAAGACAGCAGTATAGTACATAATGACACTATTATTTGAAATGGTGAATTACGTACAAAGCCTAAGGAGGTAATCCAGCTGCAGATTCCCCTACTGCTACCTTGTTACGACTTCACCCCAGTCACTGATCCCACTTTAAATAACTCCTTCCTTGCGGTTAGGCCATTAGCTTCGAGTGAAACCAATTCCCATGGCGTGACGGGCAGTGTGTACAAGACCCGAGAACGTATTCACCGTGGCATGCTGATCCACGATTACTAGCGATTCCAACTTCATGTACTCGAGTTGCAGAGTACAATCCGAACTGAGATGTCTTTTAGGGATTAGCTTAGGCTTGCGCACCTTGCAGCCCATTGTAGACACCATTGTAGCACGTGTGTAGCCCACTCCATAAAGGCCATGATGACTTGACATCATCCCCACCTTCCTCCAGCTTATCACTGGCAGTTTCCTTAAAGTACTCAGCATTACCTGATAGCAACTAAGGATGAGGGTTGCGCTCGTTGCGGGACTTAACCCAACATCTCACGACACGAGCTGACGACAGCCATGCAACACTTGTGTAAAATCCGGCCGAACCGACCCTATCCCTTCGAATAGGTATGATTTCCATGTCAAGAAGTGGTAAGGTTTTTCGCGTTGCATCGAATTAAACCACATGCTCCACCGCTTGTGCGGGTCCCCGTCAATTCCTTTGAGTTTTAATCTTGCGACCGTAGTCCCCAGGCGGAATGTTTAACGCGTTAGCTGTAATACAGAAAGTAAACTTCCCATATTTAACATTCATCGTTTACAGCGTGGACTACCAGGGTATCTAATCCTGTTTGCTCCCCACGCCTTCGCGCTTCAGCGTCAGATTTGAACCAGATAGACGCCTTCGCCACTGGTGTTCCTCCTAATATTTACGAATTTTACCTCTACATCAGGAATTCCTCTATCCTCTTTCAATCTCTAGATTAATAGTTTTAAAAGCAATTCCAAGGTTAAGCCTCGGGATTTCACTTTTAACTTATTAACCAGCCTACGCGCCCTTTACGCCCAATAATTCCGAATAACGCTAGCCCTCTCCGTATTACCGCGGCTGCTGGCACGGAGTTAGCCAGGACTTCTTCTGTGAGTACCGTCATTATCTTCCTCACTAAAAGAGCTTTACAACCCAAAGGCCTTCTTCACTCATGCGGCATGGCTGGATCAGGCTTTCGCCCATTGTCCAATATTCCCCACTGCTGCCTCCCGTAGGAGTCTGGACCGTATCTCAGTTCCAGTGTGGCTGATCATCCTCTCAGATCAGCTATAGATCATTGCCTTGGTAGGCTATTACTCCACCAACTAGCTAATCTAATATAGGCTCATCCAATAGCAATAAATTTTTCCCCCGTAGGGCGTATACGGTATTAGTTGCCGTTTCCAACAATTATTCCATACTACTAGGTAGATTCCTATACATTACTCACCCGTCTGCCACTAAGTTATACCATAGCAAGCTACAATATAACTCCGTTCGACTTGCATGTGTTAGGCCTGCCGCCAGCGTTCATTCTGAGCCAGGATCAAACTCTCAAATTTAGACTTCAACCTATAAAAGGTTGAGGGTACATCGGATAAATCCGACAAAAAATAATTTAGCTTAATACTGCTGTCTTTATTTCTACTTTAGAAATATTTTAATCTCCAACTATTCAAACAACTCTAAGAATATTATTATGTGATATAATCACTATGTCAATATGTTTTTGCAAATCAAAAGCATTAATGTATAAATATATAACTATTTGGAATATTACCATGAAAAAATACATCTTTCTGCTTGCACTCGCGCCAATGTTAGTTGGCATCACATTATACTTATTGCGCAACATTGATAACACAAAACAATCTATAACTGCAGGTGACAAGTTTTACGAAGTATTATTCTTAAAAAAAGATAATAAGTCACTGCTAGAAGAAATAGATTCAAATTGGGAGTATTTAGCAAATTTTGAACGCGCATTCAATCATATCTCAGATTCAATGCCAACAGACACAGCATCTATTATTTATAATGATTTGGCAGACGATAAAGATGCTCCTGATGTTTTGCGTGAGTTAGCACAATACTTAGAAGTAATGAGCTTACTTCACTCCAGCGGTGAAAAAACAAATAGAGATAAAATTAGTAATTTAGAATCAAATGCAGTGTACCCTTATTCAAGCCAAGAAGCTATCGCTATAGTAAAGATACACAGTAACGACATTAAAGGTGCAATTGAAATATTGCATTCATTATTAAATGATAGAGAATGTCCGACTCTAATCAAGGCCAATGCACAAGAATTACTTCGGATATACGAAAACTAAAAAACTTGCTTGCATAACAATTTGGCAGCGCATCTAATGAAATAAAGAACTTTACTTGACAAACCTCCCTATTTTATTATGGCACTAAAAGTATTTATGACTCAAAATTTGTTTTTGACTGTAGGATCAATCACAAAATCCAGTAAAAACTTAGGTGTTTATTGGTAGATTACATAAAATTATAGCGGTTTTTTAAATTTTTTCTATATTCAGCCAAGTCGCGCTTGTTAGAACATTATTACAGCACCACTTACAGCAATATAGAGTCAAAATTTCACTACTCAGAGATTCCTTTTACCTTTTTATTTAGTAAGACTTCTCTATATTTATAGTTAATATATCAAAGAATAAACTTCACTAGCAGAATGTCATTCTAGCACTAAAATGACAAAAAGAGGATAAAATCGCAATAGTATGTATCAAGCACCGTTGTATTTTCTCTATATTTTAGATTATTTTGTTTACCCCCCTCCCTTTACCATTCAGCTACGCAGATAGTTACTACAAACCGTAAAGATGTTTAAAAGAAATCTAATTTTTTATCAACTCATACATTTCATTACCAACTTCACAACAAGGTTCTGCAGTTGGATAAAAATAATCAAAAAAGAAATAATCCTTTAGTATTTCTGTGCTGCATCCAGAATTATAGTAAGTATCAAGCCTTCCTTTAAATATCAACAAGAGTATCTTTATACTTTTTCCAAATCACCCTACCCTAAACTGGTCTACGATGTTTGATAGGTATGCATCTCGATCATTTAACCCTTTGCTCTTATATTTACCAAGCATACTTTTCATTTTAGAGTTAAGATCGAATGCTTTTATTTCAAGATCTGCACCTTTCTTCATATAATCTAAATTATTAGCTAATTTTGTATTAAAACTCTGTGTAAGCTGTTGCAGCCAGCTCTCTTGCTTTTCGTCTTTATTAAAGCTAGTATCAAACCAACCTCAGTCACATTTGCAACAATCACATGCTTTACACCATATTCATTTAGAACCAAATGCATTACATATTTCACTAACCGCTTTATTTCAATACTTTTTCTGCTTTAACATTGTTATAAGCAGTGGCACCCATAATATTATTTCCTCGATTATAATGAAAAATAAAATCTCCTTTACCTACGTCTGGATGATGTTTAATTACTGCGTTTAGTTAATCAGCTAAACGAAATTTATTGAGGAAATAAGAAAAAATAGGGTTAAGAATTTCAGATGCTGTTGCATATAAAATCGCATAGTTATGACCTTGCTGTTCATAGTATCGATCAAAAAATGAGCATCTCCATGATGACTTAAATTCTTCTAAACCTAAATACTTTGATACATATTCAACAACAGTAAGGCCATTGCTAAAAATCCTCCTTAATAAAAAGGGGCATTAAGTTTCACGTTTCTTACAAAGGATAAGTTATTAAAATTTCAATAATTACACCATTATCAGATAAACTATCACCCAGAACACAAAAATTTTTACACTTTGAATTAGAGTTATTATTTTTATTTGCCATAACATTCAATATCTAATCATACTGCTCTATAAAGCCTATAAAAAAAGAAAAATAGGGTGAAATTATAGAACTTTGGCTGAATTTTACCTATTTTTTGAGCAGCCCTTCTGCCTTAAAAGAAACCTCTAAGTTTTTTAGCACGGCTTGGATGTTTCAACTTACGTAGTGCTTTTGCCTCTATTTGCCTAATTCTTTCACGTGTAACATTAAAAATTTTTCCTACTTCTTCTAAGGTATGCTCCTTTCCATCTTTACCAAGGCCAAAGCGCATCCTTAGAATTCTTTCTTCTTTTGGTGTTAAAGTTGCAAGAACATTGGTCGTAATACCACGCAAGTCGGCAAGTATTGCAGCATCCTCTGGTTTAGAAACTCGCTTATCTTCTATACAATCACCGAAGGTACTACTATCATCCTTTCCTGTTGGAGCTTCAAGACTTACCGGATCTCTTGCTATCTTCATAACTTTGCGTATTCTTTCTAGCGGCATCGCCAATTCTATACTCAATTCCTCTAATGTAGGCTCTCTACCCATTTCATGAGTCATCTTTCTTAATGCTTTGTTGATTTTACTGATAATTTCCACCATATGTACTGGTATTCTAACTACTTTAGACTGTTCAGGTATTGCCCTAGTGATTGATTGTTTTACCCACCAAGTACCATAAGTCGAAAATTTATACCCACGTTTGTAATCAAACTTATCCACAGCCTTCATAAGACCAATATTACCTTCTTGTATCAAATCAAGCAGATCAAGGCCTCTTTTTGAATACTTTTTAGCAATCGAAACCACCAGCCTTAAATTAGCCTTAATCATTTCTTGCTTTGCTTGAGAGACTTCTTGTTCATGTTTCTGTATTCTCTTGATTACCTTCTTAAACTCCTGAACTCTATCTCCTTGTACATAACTCTTAATATTGCTTAAGGCACTAGCTATATACTCACAGCTATCGTTTATAAACCTTAAGAATTTATTTTTTAATTCACCTGTAAAAAGAGATTGATTTTCATTAATCTTGAGAAAACTTATTTCACTAAACTCGTGCTCTAAAAGCACATCATCATAAACATTATAAAAACTTTCTCTATCAATATCGTACTTTCTAGCTTCAGTAATAAGATTAGCTTCTTCAAACGTGATTAGTCTATTTATTTCGTAAAGTTTTTGTGTAATTCTGGTAATAGCAGCATCACTAAACTGAATTTGTAATGCTACAGACCATATTTGATTATATAAATTTTCTAGCTCATTAGAGAAATCTTTAGAATTTTTTTTCAATACCAATGCTTCATTTGTTAAAGCAATGATCTCATCCAATGCCGTGATAACCTTTGGCAATAAATCACTTTCCATTTCAAGAACAGAAATATTTAAGTTAGCTGAACTTATGTCTTCACTCTCATTTCCCTTTTCATCATTACCTTTTTCCTCATCATTAACACAATCTCTAACATCTTCAGCTTCACTTTCTTCTTTGTCTACCATATTGAAATCAGAGTTATAAATTGCATCCAGATTTATAATTTCTCTCAGTAAAAAAGTTCCACCACTTAAATCATCACGCCATGTTTTGATTATTTTGAATGCCACTGATGTTTCAATTATTGCACGTAACATGTTATGCTTTTCAGATTCAATTTTTTTTGCTATCTTAATTTCATCTGCTCGTGACAAAAGCTTTACAGAGCTCATATCCTGTAAATAAATCCTTACTGGATCATCGTTTTGCACTAAAGTTGTAGTAGTATTCAACGATGTCTCATCATCATCAAGCTTATTACCATCATTATTAGAAGGAGCTTCTTCCTCATCTTCACTACTTTCGAGTATGTTAATTCCAGAGTCTTGCAATAAAGCTATAGTGTCATCTATAAAATCAGTTGAAAAATTTTCATCTGACAACTTATCATTTATATCATCAAAAGTGATAAAACCGCCCTTTCTTATACTTTTGGTTACAAGATCTTTGATGATCTTTTTCCTATCTTCCGTACCATTAATAGTTGACATCATTACCTTTACAGTTTATAATTTTATTTCTTATTTATCAAATAAACTTACAATTAGCAAGCTTATAGTTTTATTCTTAATTTATAGTTACTTGCTACTTCATATAGTTTAAGATACTATCAATTTATTCACATTCTTCTTAATCAACTAATCTCTCTATTCTTACTAATATGGACAATCCAACTGAAAATGTTGCAATTCCAACCACTATAGCAGTAAGCATTAAGACGTGAGGTATAGGATTGGTATATAAGTGAAAATTTGAAGTCAATATAGGAGGTAAAGAATTTTTTACATACCCTAAAGATATGTAAAACAACAAAACAGATGATTGTAAGACACTTAATCCCATCATTTTTTTGATTAAGTTTTTATCATTTACAATGATATAGAAAGCTAGCACCATTAATATAGTAATGCCTACATAATTATATAGAGTCATTGTTTTTTCTTGCGAGCAAAATTTATATATATGATTAACATGGAAGAAGAGACGGTAAGCAATACACCCAGCTCCACTAAGAAAATACCCAATTTTTGACCTGTTCTACTATCAGCTGACAATATACTATAGGATAAAAAATTTTGGCCAAATAAAACTGTTATAATACCAGCTCCTCCATAGGTTAAAATACCTAGTACGTTAGTAAATTTGATAATAGAGTAAGGTATTGCTTTTAAAGTTGTAGGTATATCAAATAACATAGAATATAATATTATCCCAGAAGCAATAATTATTCCC
Organism: Laothoe populi; assembly: GCA_905220505.1. Taxonomy (NCBI): domain Eukaryota; kingdom Metazoa; phylum Arthropoda; class Insecta; order Lepidoptera; family Sphingidae; genus Laothoe; species Laothoe populi. The sequence goes on along the minus strand of HG992158.1, from coordinate 9,773,549 downwards.
GCCTGAAAACCTCCACCTGGAGTATAGTCACCATGAAACTGTATGTATAAACCAAAAAAAATGATAAAAGGTATCATCAAAAATGTTACTGCACTTAATACCGGATCTTTAATCACTTTCTTTCTCTTCTAATATTAACATTATACAAAGTGCAGCAGTAAAAACTACTATAGTTTCTCCAAATGTGTCATAGCCACGAAAGCTTGCTAAAACAGCTGTCACTATATTAGGAATACCAATAGCTTTTTCAGTATTTTCTACATAATAAGGAGCAACGTGCAAGTGAACTGGAGCATTATGACTGCCAAAATCTGGTAATTGAATCATAAAGTATGATAAACATGCAGTCAAAAATAACATAAAAAAAAGTGTTGTGGGGCTATGAGATAAATTTGCTTTGTAATTCTTTACCAAAGAGAGTGCTGCAAACGTAAAGACTGTGCTCAATCCTGCACCAACAGAAGCTTCAGTAATTGCAACATCTGGCGCATTCATAATCAAGTACATAAGTGCAATAAGTGAACTAAATACACACATTAGAACAGCACTTACAACCAAATGTTTCGAAAGAACTATAAAAACTGTAACCGTGAGTAACAGCAAAAGTAATATTAGATTCAGTATTTCTAGCATCTTAACCTTCTTTAATAGTCTTTACTTTTATAATAAGTACGCGCTAAAATATAACTGTTAGTTGAATTGGCTATCCATATTATAAAAATCAATAATATAACTTTAATAGTATTGATTGAAAATTCATTTTGCCAAGCAAAACCAATCAACAACAACATTGCGCCACTAGAATCTGCAATACCTGCAGCATGTAGTCTAGTATAGAAATCAGGAAATACTACTACTCCTACGCTTGAAATGACTATTAAACAAACACCTAAAAATATGAGAATGGATGCTACCATAAATTATCAAAACAACATTAATCTCATTAGCGCTATAGTTGATATAAAGCTGATGCTAGCATATAGTAATGCTATATCAATTAAAAAAAAATCATTCAGAACAATCGATATTGCTGTTATGAGTAAAACTAATTGTGTTGATAAATTATTGAATGCTAAAATCTTATTGTAAACGTCACTTGACCTAAATACTATACAACATAACATTACACTCATACAGAACAAAAGCACATAGATAGCAATACTAATCATTTATAAACTATTATAACCTCTGTAGATTTCTAAATCGGTACTTCTTCACCACTATCTTGATCATCTATTTCATCATCGTGGCTTTCTTGACTTACATCCAGACTTGTGTTAAGTTGATGATCAGAAAAATTTAACAAATTTGCTAGCTTACTTGGACTATTAATATAAGTATTATCTGTGTTTCCTTTCATGTGCTCCTTGCACCTTTTCACCAAAAGGTTAAACAACTCATGAGTATTCACCTTCTTTTCTGCTATTTCATATAAAGAAACTATCGTATCCTTATGATCTTTAAACTTAACCATTTCAACGGGATCGCTTGCCCCTGTACTCAAATCATGCGTTCTTTGACTTGCTAGCAGAACCAATTTAAAACGGTTGTGTACCTGTTCTACACACTTTTCTACAATAGACTCAACCATAAAATACCACCTTGATAAGCTTTATACTATATCACAAAAAATAAGATGTCAACTTCAGATCTATTGAGATCCAATTCTACATTCTACTTTTTCTTCTTTAGCTTTTACTGATTGATTTTCTGTTATTGTAATTGTTATCTCATGATCAAGCTTTTTCAAAAAACCTAACAGTCTCTCTAAAGAAAAACCACTTATCTTACCACTTTTAATTTGTGACACCTTTGGTTGATCAATACCAAGTTTCTCAGCCGCACAAGCTTGAGTCCAAGTATTTTTTCCTATAATTTTACTTATTATGCTCAGCAATTTTTTTTTTATTGCTTCACTATCCAGATTGTTTAATGATATTGTTTCCATAATTTTTACTCTCACATACCAACTAGCTTTATTAAATATTATATCATAATATTTAATATACCAATATATTAATAGTATATAACTTGTCAATAACTATCTGATACTCAAAATTTTAAATTGACTATAATTTTTATCAAAATACTAGTAATTTCAAACTATTATTTTGTAAAAAACTTACTATTAAAGAGAATAAGTTGAAATTGCAAAGTTTAAAATACAGAAATAATCATTTTACAAACTCGTTTTAGAGACTGTACATGATCTCAAGAAAGGAATAAACCGGAGATAGAGTATGTAAATTATGAAAACAGAGCAAGATGAGTAGGAGAAAAACTGAGTAGAGTTCTGTAGAAAGAAACAAAATCAAGAAGATTTAGGATATATTTTACATAGTGTTACAGGTCCTAAAAAGTGGCTTCAGTGAATCAACAATGTTTTCAAAATGGCAAGATTATTTTAATAAATGAAGTAAAAAACATAGCGGAAGTAAAGAAAGTGTTTTGAAATATATATAAAAAAGTAATTGCAAAGAAACAAATAAAAGGATGTAACTGTAGAAATCTTTGCCGTATTGTCAAAAGGTAAGTCTCTAATACTCTTATAGAAAAGTGTAGACAATTGTGATAAGCAAAATTCAATACTAGCTTACAAATCGTCTTCTTGCTTCCACCGCTTTGCTTCTAAAAAGATTATGAATAGACCCTTATATCCGAAATTTATACCTCTATATTTTAATATAGGGATTCATTTCAATTTTTAAAGTTTCTATTTAATAAGAATGCTATATCATATTCGTAATTTAATTTAAATATCTGTTGCTTCTGAAATACTATTTGGTTAGTAAATAAAATCATGTCTAATACAGAAAAAATGAAAAAGGATGTTGCTGTAATTATGGGAAGCGAGTCGGATTATGGCACTATGGTGCATGCTATTAACCTATTAAAAGAATTGGAAATTTCACATGATGTATTTATAATATCCGCACACAGAACACCAGAGAGACTCTTTAATTTTACTAAGTCTGCTCAAGAAAAAGGCTTTAAGGTTATTATAGCTGGTGCAGGAGGAGCGGCTCATTTACCTGGTATGACTGCATCGCTTACTTATTTACCTGTTATCGGTATTCCTGTGCATAGCAAGCAATTAAATGGGCTAGATAGTCTATTATCTATAGTGCAGATGCCAAAAGGTGTTCCAGTTGCAACAATGTCTATAGGAGAGAGTGGAGCATGCAATGCCGCTATTACTGCTGCATCTATATTGTCGATTTCTAATAGTGAAATTGCAGATAGATTAAAAAAATGGAGAGAGGGGCAAACTAAAGCAGTAAAAGAAAAACCAACATTATAATGGCAATAGTTCTTTTAGATACAAAAACCATAAATCGTATAGCAGCAGGAGAGGTAATAGAAAGGCCTGCAAGTGTGGTAAAGGAATTAGTGGAAAATGCAATAGATGCCAGAAGCTCAGAGATAGAAATTAAGATAGAAAGTGGTGGGCGTAACCTCATTACTGTAATCGATGATGGTAGCGGAGTAAAAAAGGATGATTTAGAACTTGCGTTTATGCGCCATGCTACTTCAAAATTGAGTGACAGTGAATTGATAGAGATCAAGCATCTTGGCTTTAGAGGAGAAGCTTTGCCTTCAATTGCAGCAGTAAGCAGAATAAAATTATCATCTAAGGCAAGCAAAGCAGATCAAGCATGGTCTATAAGGTATGAGGGGGGAGAAAAAATAGGAGAGCTTGTTCCTTATCCTTTATCGATAGGAACATATATTGAAGTACGAGATTTATTTTTTGCCACACCAAATAGACTAAAATTTCTCAAAACCGAAAGGGCAGAAACACAAAGCATTGTTGATATTGTAAACAACTTAGCAATGATCAATTATGGAATTGAGTTTACTCTTATCTCCGATAATAAGAAGCTTCTTAAGTATGCTAAGCAGAACTCATTATTTAGCAGGCTATGCGAAGTAGAAGAAGAATTTCATGAAAACTCTTTGCAAATTAGTGAAGAAGAAGATGGCATTAGACTTACAGGATACATCTGTAAACCTACTGTCAATCGTAGCAATTCAACTCAGATCTATACATTTGTTAATGGTAGACCAATTAAAGATAATCTACTTATTGGTGCAATTCGTTATGCGTATCACGACCTTATTCCAAGCAATAGATATCCTTTTGCAGCGCTGCACTTAGAGATACCGTATGATCAAGTTGATGTAAATGTGCATCCAAATAAATCAGAGGTAAGGTTTCAGAACAAGAGGCTAATATATGAAATAGTGAGAAGAGGGCTAATAAAAGTGCTATCAAAGAGAATAGATCTTGCAGAAACTGTATTGGCCCAGAATGGAACAACAACGAATCATCTATCATCAGATCCTTTTAGTAGGTCTAGTCTTAAAAATGAATTTTATGGAAGAAGGTCGGATCCTTTTGAAAACCAGTTAATGAGAGAGTTTACTTCTCCAAATATAGAGACAAAAAGCTTATCAGAACATTCAAAATCGTTTGATTATACTGGTATGCAAAAATCTCCTCCACGAGCAGAAACTACAATTTTGGAAAGGAAACAAACCGATCTAATAAGGGATTATCCACTTGGGTTTGCACACTGTCAAATCTACAATACTTATATTATTGCCGAGGTAAGAGACAAACTAATTATAGTAGATCAGCATGCAGCCCATGAAAGACTAGTATACGAGTGCTTAAAGGAGAAATCAAGTATAAAAAGACAAAAACTTCTTTTGCCTGAAATGGTTGAAATCAAAAGTCAAGCCGGTATGGAAATGATAGAAGTTTATAAGGATAAGCTTTTCGAAATGGGCTTTGATATCGAAATTAAATCAGAAAATGCGATCATAGTAAAAGAAATACCTGCAATCTTAGGGTCAATAGATGTGAAGAAAATGCTAATTGATATAGTGGATAGATTAATAGAAATAGAAGATACTCTACCTATAGAGGATAAAATAAATAAAATACTAGCTACAATTGCTTGTCATGGATCAATTAGAGCAGGTAGAAAGATGAAATTAGAGGAGATGAATGAGTTGTTGAGGCAAATAGAAAAAACACCATATTCTGGACAATGCAATCACGGAAGACCAACCTATATAGAAATGAAATTAAGCGATATTGAAAAGTTATTTGAGCGAAGGTAAGAAATTGTCACAAATGTGTATAGATTATACAACCCTAGTTTCGTCATCTCAAAACTCAGATACACAATTGTTCGAACATTGCAATTTGCAGGTAATTTGTATAGTAGATAATGTCATTCTATTACTTGACGATGATTTATTATGCAGCTACTTGATTAAAATTAAGTTTCCTAAATCCCAGGCATTGTCTTTTATGTTAATAATTAATATACAACTAAAGATACTTATCAAAAACGACAATAAAGAATTCAAAAAAAGCCAGAAATTCTGTAGAATTGACCATATAATATAGAGAAAAAGGAAGTGTATGATCACATCCTTCACTCCGATCATTAATCTGCAAACAAAATAGTTTTGCATTTTTTGATAAGATTAAGTAATATCAGCGTATTAGTTATACAATTAATAATTTTTATGGATGAGCGTAATCCTTGGAATCTTGGAAAGAAACCGTCAGGTTCAAGTAATGAAGATATTTTAAGTAAAGCTGTGTCTGATATAAGATGCTTTTTTAATGGCTTAACCAGAAATAGAGGGAAAAAACCTTATTTCATCATTTTTATTGTTTTGTTGTTTTATTTTTGTACTGGTTTCTATATTGTCCATCCGAGTGAGGAAGGTATAGAACTTACTTTTGGCAAATATTCCAATACAGAAACATCTGGTTTGCGTTATCACTTTCCCTACCCTATTGGTAAGGTTTTTAAAGTGAATGTTAAAGAAGTAAATCGTGAAGAAATTGGGATAAGCAGCTCTTATGGGCAAGATACAGATCGTGGTGAAGGAGTGATGCTTACCGGAGATGAGAATATAGTCAACGTTAACTTTGAGGTCCAGTGGCGAGTTAGAGATGCCAAAGATTATTTATTCAAAGTGCGGGATTATAAACCTGGTTTCAGCGTTAAAAATGCTGCTGAAAGTGCCATGAGAGAAATAATAGGTAAAAATACGATCTCTTTTGCACTCGAAGGTCAAGGTAGGGCTGAAATCTCCAGAGATACTAGAATTTTATTGCAACAGATTCTTGATGGATATCAAATGGGTATAGAAATTTTATCTGTTCAAATGAAAAAAATTGACCCACCAGAAAAAGTGATTAGCTCATTTAGGGATGTACAAAGTGCTCGTGCAGATAAGGAGCGTACTATAAACGAAGCATATGCTTACAGTAATGATATTATACCTCGTGCAAAAGGTGAAGCAATAAAGATAAAATTAGATGCAGAAGCATATGAGAACGAAATAATAAATGAAGCGAAAGGTAATGCAAATCGCTTTTTATCTCTTTATGAAGAATATAGACAAAATCCTTCTCTTGTTAAGAATCGTATTTATCTTGAAACTATGGAAAATATTTTTAGCAAGGTAGATAAATTTGTTATAACAGACGATCTGAAAGGTATGTTCTCTTATTTACCTCTTACAAATCTAGGAAAATAGTCATGAGTAGTAATATTAAAATTGTTTTTGCTTTTGTATTTGTTGCATTATTGATTGCATTATCTAATTCAATCTTTGTTGTTCAAGAAACAAAACAAGCAATAGTTATACAACTCGGTAAAGTCGTAAAAGATGTTAGGGACAGTGGTTTATATTTTAAATTGCCATTTATAAATAACGTAGAATTTCTTGATAAGAGAATTTTAGATCTAAGTCCTGATAAAACTCCAAGGGAAGTGATAACTGCAGATCAAAAGCGTATTATAGTAGATGCTTATGCAAAATATAAAATAATAGATCCTATCACTTTTTATCAGACTGTGAAAAATGAATCAGGGCTAGTTAGAAGATTATATCCTGTCATAGAAGCTCACATAAGGGAGAATATAGGAAGATTTTCATTAATTAGTTTATTGAATGAAAAGAGATCAGAAGTTATGCAATTAATTCAACGTGGAGTTTATTCTGAAGCTGGAAAATTTGGCATAGAGATAATAGATGTAAGAATTAAGAGAGCAGATCTACCAGAAGAAAATAGTTCTGCAATATTCCGCCGCATGCAAACTGAAAGAGAAAAGGAAGCAAAAGAAATTAGAGCAGAAGGAGAACAAGCTGGACAAGAAATTAGATCAAAAGCTGATAAATTAAAAAGGGGAATTGTCTCTAGTGCAGTAAAAGAATCACATGAAATAAGAGGCCGTGGTTATGCTGAAGCAACTAGAATCTATAATGAGGCATTCAAGGTTGATGAAGAGTTTTTTAACTTTTATCGCTCTATGAAAGCTTACAGTAAATCATTTGCTGAGGGTAATACTAAATTTGTGCTTTCACCAAATAATAATTTCTTAGATATTTTGAACAAGGGATGGAAATAGTTTATGAAAAGTAAAGCATTTATTTTATCTATATTTGCATATTTTTTAATTTCATTTGCTTCATATGCTAATCTGTTTGCAAAAACAGTTGCAGATCCTGTATGTAGTTGTAATAAAGGGCTTGCTGATATAGTGGAAGAACTTATTCCCGCAGTTGTAAATATTTCAAGTGAGCAAATAGTTAAGCAAGAAAATAACAGTAGAACTAAAATCCCTTTTACGCCAAGAAATAATTTCTTTGATGACTTTAGAGAATTTTTCGAGCATTTTGATCAATTTTTCGATAGAGCTCCTAGCATTAATAGAGAAGTGACGTTACTTGGGTCTGGATTTATTATAGATAAAAGTGGAACCATAGTAACCAACTATCACGTTATTAAAAATGCCCAAGATATTACAGTTACTATGAACGATAATACTTATTTCAAAGCAGAAGTTTTAGGCTATGATGCAAAAACTGATCTTGCTGTGCTTAAGATTAATTCTGATAAAGATCTTCCTTTTGTTGAATTTGGTAATTCTGATAAAGCAAGAGTTGGTGATACAGTTATTGCAATAGGCAACCCTTTTGGTTTAGGTGGCTCTGTAAGTACAGGAATTGTGTCTGCAAGATCTAGAGACATTAGTATTGGTACTATGAATGAATTTATTCAAACTGATGCTGCAATTAATAGAGGTAACTCAGGGGGACCACTATTTCATCTAAATGGAAAAGTTATAGGCATTAATACTGCTATTTATTCCCCATCTGAATCTGGCGGTAACGTGGGTATAGGCTTTGCTATACCATCTAATCTAGCTATTTCAATTATTGACACATTAAAAAGTGGTAAAAAAATAAAACATGGTTGGCTTGGCGTGCAAGTTCAGCCTATAACAAAAGAATTTGCTGAATCCTTGGGTTTAAAAGATATCAAAGGTGCATTAGTTGCAAGCGTAGTAAAGGGCAGTCCTGCAGAGAAAGGAGGAATCAAAGTAGGTGATATACTATTAGAGTTTGACGGCAAAAAAATTGATAGAATGACGCAATTACCTCATATGGTTTCACGAACTGAGCCCGGAAAGAAAGTACAGGTTAAGTTACTTAGAAAAGGTAAAGAAGTCAATATCAAGGTTGCAATCGAGGAATCTACAAATGATGATTCAGGTAATAATCAAGAAGAAAATAAATCAACATCTAGTTATATAAGTGGTTTAACCGTTTCAAATTTGCCAAAAGAACTAAAAAACAATGCACCCACAAAGGGTGTAGTAGTTACTAGTGTAGATAGTAGTAGTAATTCTACACTACGTGTTATTAAGAAAGGTGATATAATTATTCAACTAGATGGAATCGATATTGAAAATACTAATGATTTTCAAAAACAAATTGATTCAGCAGTAAAAAAAGACGGCAAAGATTCAGTAATGCTGCTTATTTACCGCAACGGCAATCAATTTTTCACCTCAATCAAATTGAAGAAGTAGCTATTTATCTAGCTGGTCATGAAAAAATTGCTTGACAAATTTAACTAGCTTCTTTATCCTGAGGGTAAGGGTGTTTCTGTAGATTAATAAAATTTGTCCCTATACTGAAAACCTTTCCAACGAGGTTATGGAAGAACTAGATTTCAGTATCAAGCACTGGAACGATATCATCCATAAGATGAAAGAGCTGGAGTGGTAAGAAGTTCGATAATACAAAGCATTTTTATGCTCAGTTGTAAAAAAACAACTTTCTTTCACAAGTTAATTTATAACTAAATTAGTGTAAAATATAATTATATTTACTGATCATCAGTATTAATCAATAATTAATACCCATAAATTAATTATATCTAATCGCAAAGGGAGGTGGAGATGCGTTTTAAACTAGAAAAGGAAGATATTCCACAAAAAGATTGTAATAATAGAACTGGTCGTAGGATACCTGCACAAATAAGATTAAATAACAAAACAACATTTAGCCTGCCTAGTGTATCTTACATTATCATCGACAACAATATTGGCCTGAGTTTTCAAATTTGGGATTTGAAGCATGACGTGGCAAGTATACTAAACAACTTATCTGAATGGCCACAATTAAAGCTAGAAAGGGTAGGAAATGATTACAAATTCGCTTTAGTTACTACCTCTGATCAACCTTATTATTATTACTATGATGGCAAAGATACTATGATAGATACTATTTATCATATGCCTTATGGTTACACAAATGGTTTACATGTTAACACATATAATCATGAAAGCTGTAGTACTTATTATGAACTGCTAGAAAACAGGAAGGTTTTAATAGATCCAAAAGACATAATTAGTAGCGAAAATGTTAGTCTTATTTTGGAAGATCTTAAAAGTTCACCTGATAGAAGACTCAAAATAAAAATAGGAGACTATTTGTTTAAAGAATCAAGAAATATATACAAATTATATAGGAGCGCTCAGGTATATAATCAGGTATATAATTTAACTGGTGGAAAAGTTGGCATATTGAATAATATCCTTTCAGCATTTACTCGTATAAGCAATACATTCCAGTTATTCCCTTTTCATGAAATGGAGAGCTTGAAAGCACAAGATACCTATTTCGCAGTAAAAAAGTTAGGCAATAGTTATGTTGGTTGCATATCGTATGAAAATAGCACATGCAAAAATTTTTATAATTTTAACCCTAATTCTTTTGGGTATGAGCACGACAATAGACCAGGTCCATATCCTTATTATTATAACTTAGAAAATTTTGATAACTTTTTGGAGGTTGATGTGAATATTCAAGAACATATAAATTTAGAAACAGAAATTGAACTTTTAAAACGCAGAATAGACAGATTAGAACGTACTGGTGTACAAGGTCCTAAAGGTGAGCCAGGTGAAAGGGGACAAAAAGGTGATAGAGGCTTCGATGGAGCGCCTGGTCCTCAAGGTAACAAGGGGGATACTGGATCGTCAGGTGCGCATGGATCAAAAGGTGATCAAGGACCTAAAGGAGAAAAAGGGAATCAAGGCACTAATGGAATAACTCCAAGTATTAGTCAAGTTGTTACCGAATTTTCTTCTAACAGAGCCCATCTATATCCTTTAGCAGCAGCTATAATGGAAGAAGATCAGAGTAATTCCATGGGATTTTCAGAAAGAATAGCACATCTTTTTGGTGAGCGTGTAAAGCGAGAAGATTCTTTAAAAGCGTTAGTTAAAGGCGTACAAGGTCCTCCAGGCCAAAAGGGCGAACCAGGTCGTAACGGTCAACGGGGGTTAAAGGGCGAACAAGGTCCCAAAGGTAATAAGGGTGACCGAGGTTTTCCTGGTCCAGAAGGTTCTAAAGGAAATACTGGCTCAAAAGGTGAGAAGGGAGATGCCTCAAGTGCTATAGAAATTGCAACTGAATTAGTTACCAGTAAAAAAGCTGAGCTAGGAGAAGCAGTTCTTAACGCAAATGGTATCAAAGGTGAAAATCTTGCAACTCAGATTGCCGGTAAAATTAATCTTAATTCGCAGGAACTTGTGAATAAAATTGATGTAGCAAAACTTACTGAAGGAGTAGTAAGTAAACTTTCTTTAGAGGAAGCAAAAAACATTATAAAAGATACTGTGAGTAAGATAACAAGCGATGCCACAAAGAAAAATAATCCCGATCCTATAGCCTTCCAAAAATATGAAAAATTTGCAGAAAAGCTTGCTAAACTACTTGTTGATAGAAGCAGTATGAGCGAGATAGAAGCTCACAATCTTATAAAAGGTAAGGTGAGCGATTGGGCACTTGCTAAGTATCTTCTGCTTCATAGTGATTTAAATAATCAGCCAAAGGCTCTAGAAATCGTGAAGCAAGAAATAGACAAGGAAAAATTAGTTGAGTATTTGCTTGAGTATGCCAAATTAAAAGGCGATGTGAATGCAGCAAAAACAATAGTTGAAAATATTGTTCATCAGTTCTTTGACACTCAAAAAGTAGGTGAATTAGGAAGAGCAGTACTAGAAGCAAAAGATGATCAAGATAAAAAAGTGCTGGTAAATGATCCAGTCTTACGTGAAGGAATAGCAGAAGAATTGAGACAAAATCCAGGAAAGATAAAAGGTCCCAAAGGAGATACTGGTTCTAAAGGTGATAAAGGAGATACCGGAACAGATGGATTGCCAGGTGCACAAGGTCCTAAGGGAGAGCCAGGCATAAAAGGTGAGCCAGGCATAAAAGGTGAGCCAGGTATAAATGGAACAAAGGGAGATATTGGTCCTAAAGGATTAGACGGAGCCATGGGAATAAAAGGTGATATGGGTGAGAAAGGAAAGATAGGTTCTAAAGGTGACAAAGGAGATACTGGGTCTAAAGGTGATAAAGGTAGAGATGCAAGTCCTGAAGAAGTTGCACAAAAATTAATTAATAATGGCACTATTGCTAATCAGGTGCTTGAATATCGTGACCAAGGCGGAGATTTAGTATTAGAGAAGCAAGTTGCAGGAAGAATTATTAGTAATCAAGATATTCAAACAGGAATAGCCATTGCATTAGCTGATAACAGAATGGAAGAGCTAGCAGATGTGTTACTAAGTGATTCTAATCATACATTAGTAGAAAACCTTGCAAATAATACCGAGCTAACACAAAGCATTGCAGAAGAACTAAGGAAAAATCCAGGAGAAGTCCAAGGTCCAAAGGGAGAAAAAGGAGATATAGGTCCTAAAGGATTAGACGGAGCCATGGGAATAAAAGGTGATATGGGTGAGAAAGGAGAGATAGGTTCCAAAGGTGACAAAGGAAAACCAGGCACGAATGGGTTGCAAGGTCCAGAAGGTCCTAAGGGAGAGCCAGGTATGAGGGGCTTCAATGGTACACAAGGTCTTACAGGCAACAAGGGTGAGCCCGGTATAGAAGGATTAAAAGGAGATATAGGACCTCAAGGTATAAAAGGTGAGCCAGGTATAAATGGAACAAAGGGAGATATAGGTCCTAAAGGATTAGACGGAGCCATGGGAATAAAAGGTGATATGGGTGAGAAAGGAGAACCAGGTGCAAATGGATTGCAAGGTCCAGAAGGTCCTAAGGGAGAGCCAGGTCTGAGGGGCTTCAATGGTACGCAAGGTCTTACAGGTAACAAGGGTGAGCCGGGTATAGAAGGATTAAAAGGAGATATAGGACCTCAAGGTATAAAAGGTGAGCCAGGTATAAATGGAACAAAGGGAGATATAGGTCCTAAAGGATTAGACGGAGCCATGGGAATAAAAGGTGATATGGGTGAGAAAGGAGAACCAGGTGCAAATGGATTGCAAGGTCCAGAAGGTCCTAAGGGAGAGCCAGGTATGAGGGGCTTCAATGGTACACAAGGTCTTACAGGTAACAAGGGTGAGCCGGGTATAGAAGGATTAAAAGGAGATATAGGACCTCAAGGTATAAAAGGTGAGCCAGGTATAAATGGAACAAAGGGAGATATTGGTCCTAAAGGATTAGACGGAGCCATGGGAATAAAAGGTGATATGGGTGAGAAAGGAGAGATAGGTTCTAAAGGTGACAAAGGAGAACCAGGTGCGAATGGGTTGCAAGGACCTAAGGGAGAGATAGGTTTGCAAGGACCTAAAGGTCAAGTTGGTAGATCTGGTCTTAAGGGTATGCCAGGTCCACAAGGTCCAAAAGGAGATACCGGAGCTCCAGGTGCGAATGGATTGCCAGGTTCCAAGGGAGAAGATGGAATAGGTGCTACATTAGCTGATCAGTTTTTACGTGAGATAAGAAAAGCAAAAAATGAAACTCTGGATGCTAAAAAAGCAGCAGAGGCAGCTAAAAATGCTTCAGAAGGTTTTGCCAAACAAGCTAAAGATACGGAAGATAAGGTTAAAATACTACACAATCAAACAGTGAATCTTACAGGAGAAGCTGAAGATTCTGCTGATCAAGCACTTCAATCCGCAGAAAATGCGGAAGCATTGCATAGTAGCGTAAGAGATATGTTTTGTACAACAAATCCTGCAGATCAAGTTTGTAGTGCACGCAGAAGAAGGAGGGAAACTAAAAAATCATCAGTGACAAGCGGAGCAAGCAGACCAACTTCATTTATATCTCAAGTAATAAATTTCTTTTACCCTGCGGTAGGACAGGACAAATATAAAGTAAAAAATGAAATAGAGGAGCTTAATCGAGTGACAAAAATAATAGATGCAGTAGATATTGTAAAAAAATTTGAAGAAGTATTAGGAGAAACAGCTGTGAAATGCGGCATTTCAAAGAAAAGTCTAAATTTTAATCCAGTAGAACTGCAGTCAACCATTATCAATAAGTCATTACTTAATGATGAAAATCATAATGAGTTGTTGAAGTTCTTGTGTGTAGCTGCGAAAAAATCATTACCTGATTACAAACAAACTAGTAAATGTTTGGCTACTTTCAAAGATCATATGGAAAAAAGATTAAATGAGCAGCAAAGAGCTTTCGTTAATACTGAAAAAATAGTGGCAGATAATGAGCAGCCAAGGAGTTTTATGAGTTATGTCTCTCCTCCTAGTAGCCTAAGTGCCATTAATCAGCAAGTTGTTGGTTATTTAAGGTAATATCATGGAAAAACATATATTTAAAATAGAGGATAAAAATCCGCTCTATAAAAAATTGATTAAACTTCCTGCTGAATATTATATATTAAACAAAAATAGTAAGGTTATCAATTCACATATTGGTACAATTAAAGTAGAGAATATTAATGGTTTGAAGTTAAAGAAGCAGGGAGATAAAATATCTTTATATGAAGGAAACTTACCCCTGCAGGCAGAAAGATCTGATGAAAGTGGAAACTCTATTAAAGAGGATCTTATTGTAGAACAAGAAGCTATAATAAGTACAAATAGAAACAATATTATAGAAAAGCTTGAATCAAAACCTATCTTGATTTCGCTTTACAACATAAAAGATAGTCCTAACTTTGGCCTCAAATTGTCTGGTAGAGATATAACTGGAGTACTCAATTTTATCAATTTTAACGATGAAAATGACCCAGTACTACAAAAAATTCAAGAAGAAAAAGGTGGACTTTATTTTACAATAGAAGGTGATTATATCTATATATCAGATGAAGAAGGAAAATGTCTTCCAGTATGTGAAGATGGTAGTTGCTATAAGTATCAATACACAAAAAATGAGCATGTTATATTAGAAATTAGTGAGATATCAACAATAATAAAAAACTTAACTAAAACTGAGCAATGCAGTGCACCAGCTAAAGCAGGGCAGGATTTTACTTTGCAAAAGGGAAAAGAATTATCGGATAATATCTATCAAGCAGATATCATGTTAAACGGTAAGCTTGTAGCTACTTTACCAAAAATAGGTTACTGCATGCTTGATGACCAATTGGTCATACATAATCACGTTACAGAAGAAGAGATAAAAATTCCTAGAAACTTTCATTATCTTAAAGTCGTTAAGTCTAGTAATAATGATGATTATAAATTAACATTTTGTAATTTCTTAGGTAATGAGTTTTTTGAACATAAAAAGTATGATTCTCAATACTCAAATGTTCCAGATGAATACCAGTATACAAGTTTAAACTATATGAAAAAGGGATATAAGCCAAATTTCTGCAAGTTGCTTAACGATAAACCATCTTTTTTTATTGCAAAAGGAACTACTAATCAAGATTCTTCAGGCCACTGCCCAGCTGATGTATTTGAATTAACAAAAAGTGAGAAAATGGCTACATTAATTGATCAATTTGGCTTTTTCAATAAAGAGGGTAAGTTTCAATATTGTGATTACCATACAAAAGCAGATTACGATGTTTATGATTCTTATAAAATTAATAAAGAGTACAAAACAACAGATGAATTTCTCTTCAATGATGACATAGTTCTTTATACTATTCCAGAGCTATCTTAACCACGCACAAAGTATATTATAATTGCTTTTTAAAAGTGAATTTAGTAGAATTCAAAGAAGTGTAAGGGTATATTTTTTTAGTATTTAATCTAAATAAAATTGTTCTCAGTTTAAAATCGATATAAGACAGTAAGATGAAAAAAATTGAAATCTCAGAATTACTCAAAAGAATTGCTATCTGTTTACTATGCATAGCAATTATGGTCTCTATTGCTCTTTTGTTTGCCTATATGCATACAATGTTTCTCAGTAAAGGATATGAGCTGGCTGCACATTATATTAGCGAAGCTATGCCTTCTGTGTTACTCACTGTTTTCTTTTTTATCGCTTGGTTTATATATGATCAAATATTTAGTAAAATGAAGGAAGTAGAGCTGCCTATAGAAATAGAATTAGCTAATTCAGATAATAAAACAACATTTGCTAATGTTATAATTGACGATTCCTTAAAACAACGATTGCAGATTATTTGCTGTAACCAAATGACAGAAGAAATGCGTGAGATGTTTGGAAGTGAAAGTATTAACTCACTAAAAGGTTATATACTGCACGGCCCTCCTGGAAATGGTAAAACACTTATCGCCCGCGCAATTGCAGGTGAATCAAATATGAATTTTATAAGTATCTCAGGTCCAGAACTTATTGGAGTATATATTGGTCATGGTGCACATGCTGTACGCGAGCTTTTTAAAGTAGCGAGAAAATATTCTCCTTGTATAGTATTCATAGATGAAATAGATGCAGTTGCCCAAAAAAGAAGTACCGCTAATAACTCAGCTTACCACTGTCGAGAGAGCTTAACACAGTTACTAACTGAAATAGATGGATTTAAGAGCAGAAAAGATATAATAGTAATTGGTGCAACTAACCTGGTCAATGAGATAGATCCAGCACTTATTAGGCCTGGACGCTTAGGTCAAAGGGTTCATATACCTAATCCAAATGTGGAAACGAGACAAAAGATATTGGAGCTTTATACCAAAAATACAAAAACTGATGGAAGGCTAAATATTCAAGATATTGCAGAAAAAACAGAAGGCTATTCTGGAGCTGAGTTAGAACAACTAGTTAATGAAGCAAAAATATACGCTGCTCTTGAAAGAAAGTCCAAGGTAGTGAGTAAGGAAGATTTCAACCACGCGTTTCAAAAGCTAAATCCAGTACAAGAAAGAGGGAGAATAACATTAGCTTCATGTCAGACACAGACGACAGAAGCCCATTTTGTACAATAAAAACTGGAAGTGTAGCAAGATGTGCCAAATTTCGTTATTGAAAATAAAATTTAAAACTTGCTATCATTTTGCCACTCGTTAGTACCACGGTGGTTTTGTAATAGAACGCAAGCTGCAAAAACTTAAGGAAAAAATGGTCAGTGCTTGACACTGGCATCTAGTTCTTTCTATCAAAAATGCTGTAAAGTGTTCACCAATTTAGTTGGATCCCAGTACTGGAATGATATTATGAAGACCTAGCAGTTTATGACGGTGTCATTCCAGCGCGTGGCGCTGGAATCTAGTTCTTATTACCTGAGTCTTCTGGGTCCCAGTACTCGTATGACAAGAAAAGGGAGTATTGGTTTCAGCATTAGCCATGCATTCTGTGTGGAACTTAGTCGCTTAAATATTCCTTTTGATGTTATAGTCTTAACCGAATGCTGGTTAGCCCACGGCGCTCCTATTGCGCAGTTACCGGGTTACAATTCACATTTCACATTAAAAAACCTTAACCAGAGCGGTGGCGTTGTTGTGTTTATTAAGGACTCGTGGAAACCAACAGTCTCTGAACCACTGATTTTTGACGCTGAAGCCATGGTTATCGATCTGCCAAATAACCTTACAATAATCGCAATTTATCGTTCCCCATCATTCAGACAACTTGACAACTTCATCAAATCTCTCGACAACATATTAAACTCTTTAAAAAACCGGTCTACTGTAATCGTCACTGGTGATTTAAATATTAACTTACAAGCAGGCTTTGAAGTAACATCATCTGAATATACTTGCTTGATGGCTGAACACGGCCTCAAACAGGTAATATCCAAGCCGACAAGATACAATTCTTGTTTAGATCACATCTTTTTAAAGACTAATAACAAACAGTCTTCCATCGGTATAGTCTATGACGTAGACATCACTGATCACCGCATGATTATGTTAGGATACAACTCCAATACGCCGAACTATATAAAAAAATATCACCAAAGATACATCACTAAAATAAACTACAGTGCCATTGTGGAAGAACTCGAAAATACCGACTGGTCCAGGGTTACTGACAAGTCGGACGTCAACATTGCGGTCAACGAATTTGACTCAATACTTTCAGTAACTGTTAGTAGACACACAATCGAAAAAAAGATTAATCGCTCTAAACATATTTGGAAACCATGGATCACACCTGGTCTCATTAAGTGCATGAACCATAGAGATAAACTTCACCTTGAATTAAGAAAGCATCCCAAAGATGAAACAAAAAAACTCATTTACAAACGCTACAGAAACTTCTATATTAATCTCATCCATAAATTAAAGTGCGACTATGAAAGTAAACTATTAGAGACAAATAAAGATAACCCCAGGCAACTTTGGAAAACTATCAACAATATCTGCTATCGCTCAACCAAAAAGAATGACTCCACTGAACTTCTTAATAATAAACCCAATCCACAACAATCTGTTGACTGTTGTAATGAATACTTCTCCTCCATCGGTAAAGACTTAGCCAATAAACTACTTTCTGAGATGCACGAAGACCAACATTCCATAGTATCAAAAGTTAATACAGAGAAATCTGTGGAGTTTAGCTTTTTTATGCAACCCACCGATGTAAATGAAGTTGCCCATCTTATCCAACAAGTCAAGCTTAACAGTGCTCCTGGTCAGGACGGCTTCACTCCCTTACTAATAAAAGAAATAAAAAATGTTATTATTTTGCCTTTAACCCACATAATCAACACCAGTCTAAGCACAGGTATATTCCCTGATAAATGGAAGAACGCTTTGGTGATTCCTATACATAAAAACGGCTCAAAACAAGACCCTAAGAACTACAGACCAATATCCCTCCTGGGAATATTCTCCAAAATTCTTGAAAAGGTAGTTAATAAAAGACTTAGCTCATATTTGGATAAAAAACTGTTACTTTCTTGCAATCAGTTCGGTTTCCGACAGGGTAAGTCTACCGACGACGCAGTCAGCCTTCTAACTGATCGTGTCACCTCCTACCTAGATGATAATGACAAATGCATTGGCGTCTTTCTGGATCTTGCGAAAGCGTTTGACACTGTGGCAGTCCCCGTTCTCCTTAAGAAACTAGAGACCTTTGGTATCAGAGGTCCTCCTTTAAACTGGTTCAAAACCTACCTAACTAACAGACGTCAAAGCGTGAAAGTGGAAGATTGCACCAGTGGTCAGCGTTCCGTCGAGTATGGTGTGCCGCAAGGGAGTGTTCTTGGTCCCACTCTATTTACCATTTACATTGACGATATTCACCGCACGGTTACACAAAATGGTGAAATAATTTGTTACGCCGATGACACAGTTATTCTCTTCCATGACAAAACTTGGGAGTCAGTTTATCATGCGACACAGCTCGGTATGACAAATATCAAGCTCTGGCTTAACTGGAACCTTCTAACACTTAACACCTGTAAGTCTAGTTATATTTGTTTCCACAAAACCCTGGCATCAGCTCCAAAACAACATTTTAATCTTAAAATTCACACTGCGTCATGCAATAAACATAATAGTAACTGCCTTTGCGAGTCACTGCATAAAGCTGAATCTGTCAAATATTTAGGGGTCATCATTGATGAACGCCTCTCCTTTAAACAACATGCCACTCAAGTAGGAATACGCGTCAGAAAACTCACACATATAATGAAGATCTTACGTAATGCAGCCAATATCAGAGTCTTATACCTTGTTTATGGAGCCCTATGCGAATCTATACTCACATACTGTTTAACTATTTGGGGTGGCATCGCGAATACCACTATGTTAACCATTGAGAGATCTCAACGAGCAGTTCTTAAGGTAATGCTAAGGAAACCATATAGATATCCCACTGATCGACTGTATGCTGATGCAGGCATTCTAAACGTCCGACAGCTTTACATACTGAAAATAGTACTTAAACAACACAGTAACGTCATACAATCCGCCGTATATCCCAAATTACTACAACGTCGTGTATTCCAATGCCAGCATGCCATAGTTAAAACCACTTTCGCGCAACACATGAAACCATTTATGCTATCTTTTATATATAACAAAGTAGTAAAAGTATGCGACCTTAAAAAATGTTCTATATATCAGGCCAGAAAAAAAGTACGACAGTGGTTACTTACTCTAACCTACTCAGAATCCGAAAAAATCATCAAAGTTCACTCGTAGCACAAGCAGACCCATACGCATACACACACACACACACACACACACACACACACACACACACACGCCAGCACGCACACACAACTCATACACGTTATTACCTATTAAATAATTATATTTTCACTACTTAATCTAAATGTTAATTTTGATCTCATGTATAGTTATAGTCATAAGTTAGTAAGTTTGTTAAACGGCACCAAGCCATCCACGAGACAGGCTCGACCTAGTGTGGATGGCATCGACTCACACTAATTACCTCGTGTATAGTTATATAAGCCTAAGAACACCTATTATGTATCACCTCTTGTAAAAAAATTTTTGGTAAATAAATGATTATTATTATTATTATTATTATTATCTGGATCCCAGTATCAAGTACTGGGATGATAAGAGAAAGAGGACACTGGGATGAAATTATGAAGGCCGGGATAAACACTATGAGGACTGGAATGACATTATGAAGGCCTAGCAGTTTATGACGGTGTCATTCCAGTGTGGAATCCAGCTTTTTTGTAACTTCATTGAAAATATCGTATAGCTATTTGTTCACAATTAATTCTTCTGGATCCCAGTACTCGGATGACAAGAAAAGAAACACTGGTTTCAATATTTGCATGCATCTGAACAGATACAGATGGCTAAAATGTTGAAAAAAGCATATGCGTCAAAAGTTTAAAGCTCGCTACCCTAGACTTCTTTGACTTGTTAAGAAAGGTCTTTTTTCCCCAGATTCTATTGTCACATGCTGAAATGACATCTCTTGCTTCTTCATGTAATTATGCAAAAAGTCCTTTGAATTTTTACAGCTTGAAAAATCTTTATAAAATTTACTTTCTTTAAATGCTTTAACTTTCTCTTCATTATTTAGTGAGCCATGTTTAGAAAAATATTCATCTGTCGCTTGAATATATAAATTAATCAGCTCAGGAAAAGTGTAATCAGTTTTGTTGGAAGATTTTAAGCACGTAATTGGCAATTTATGTATATCTTTCTCAGCTTTTTTAGGATCAATATATTCATCATTTTTTCTTAATATTGTATACTGCTTGAAAAATTCTTCATATTCCTCAAAATCTTCAAATACTTCTTTTTTTTGGTAATCTTTTCTTCTACCGCTTTGATCTATTTTTTCTATTTCTGTTGCAAGTTGCGCTGGCTGTTTTATCGTTTTATCTCCCTCTCGATTAAAGTACATTGTATAAGGAGTAATTGAATTTACGATTTTATATGTCTTCCAGTGGCAGCCAAAAATCTTTAGTACCAATTTGATTATCGGAGCAAGAAAAATTTTTAATTTTGCTATGAATCCAAAATAATAAAGAGAAGCTTGTTTAAGTGAACTTGCAGCATTGCTAACGATGCATCTTAAATGTATATCCTTATACTTAAAATTTTTATGAACCTCTGCAGCCACATGTCCACCTAGGCAGTCTCCAAACAATATGATATCATCTGGCTTTATACCTTTTTCCAATAAGTTAGTTACAACTGCTATACCAGATTTAACTCTATTGCTACGTATCAATGAACTGTTTTTACTTAAACCAAGTCCAGGATAATTAAAAAGATGTACAGTTATCCCTTGCTCTGTGGCCCAATTCCAATTTTGGGAATAATCTTTACCAGGGCTTAACGCTCTATTTCCACCAATAAAGTATATCAGATGTTTTTCACCTCGATTATTGTTTTGATTTTTACCAAGAAGCGTAATTGTCTCTATTTTTATCCCGTTTTGAGTTTTTATAAATTCTCTCTCAGTTTGCTCTCTTGTTTCTTTCATATTTTAACTCTCACTATAATTATACAAAAAAATCTTAAAAAATCAACAAAATCTCAATTTTATGAACAATATAAACTTTTTAAAATTCATTGAATTATGCTTTCAAACGGTAGTACCGGGGTGTGAGTATAATGATTATCAAT
The DNA here is from genome assembly GCA_905220505.1 of Laothoe populi. Classification (NCBI taxonomy): domain Eukaryota; kingdom Metazoa; phylum Arthropoda; class Insecta; order Lepidoptera; family Sphingidae; genus Laothoe; species Laothoe populi. The sequence goes on along the minus strand of HG992158.1, from coordinate 9,751,956 downwards.
ATATAAAAGTCATAGCGGATAGGCTTGAAGCGGCAAGTTCAGGTGAAGTGAAAAGAATAATATTCAATATGCCTCCGCGTTCAATGAAGTCTATTTGTGTAAGTGTTGCATGGCCCGCATGTATACTCGGAAATCAGCCAACTGCAAGAATAATAGTTGCAAGTTATTCTCGGCTCCTCAGCGAAAAGCACTCACTCGATACCAGGTGCATAATGCAATCTGATTGGTATAGAGAGCTATTTCCGAAAGTAGAATTATGCAAAGATCAAAACACTAAATATAAATTTCAAACAGTGCAAAGAGGATGTAGGATTGCAACATCAGTTGGGGGAACATTAACCGGTGAAGGTGGAGATTTCATTATCGTGGATGATCCACTAAGTCCCGCACAAGCTTTGAGCGAAACATTTAGAAAGCGTGCTGCAAACTGGTTTGATCAGGCTTTAGTAACCAGGCTCAACGACAGAAAAAAAGGAGTTATCGTTCTTGTGATGCACAGACTCCATTTAGAAGATTTAACTGGTCACCTCCTCTGTAAACCAAGAAACATATGGCATCATGTCTGTTTACCAATAATAGCTGAAGATAAGGAGATTATTTATTCAGTTAATAATCATATTCCAGAGCATGAACAGGAAATATACTCAAGAAAAGAAGGTCAATTGTTGTATTCCCTAACTGAAGGAAAAGAAGAAATTGAGATGATAAAAGCTGAACTTGGGAGTTATGGTTTTGCTGCTCAATACCAACAAAACCCTCTACCACTTTCAAGTGCTATAATTAAACGAGAGTGGTTGAAGCGCTATAAAAATTTTCCTGATAGCCTCTTGCATGTAACACAAAGTTGGGATACTGCAATTTCAACAAACAATACAAGTGACTTTAGTGTCTGCACTACCTGGACAAAAGTAGATAATACATTCTATTTACTCGATGTATATCGCGCAAAACTTGAATATCCAAAACTTAAAGAGAAAGTTCTGTCGCTGGCTGCAAGGTGGAAGCCACACGCAATTTTAATCGAAGCAAAAGCAAGCGGTCAGCAATTGGTTCAGGAGCTCAGGAAAAACAGTGATTTACCTATTATTCAAATAGTACCACATGATGACAAATTAACTCGATTTCACCGAATTGTCCCAATTATAGAATCTGAGCGGGTTTTTCTCCCTAACCAAGCAGTATGGCTTAGCGACTTTGAGTATGAGATTTTAATGTTTCCAGAAATCCGTCACGACGATCAAGTAGACAGTACCGTGCAATATCTTCAGTGGGTGAGAAATAATATTGCTAGAGTGGTAGCGATACGTTCATTGTAGCTTGAAAAGGTTCCTCGGAATTGTGTATAATTTTTTTAACTGAGTTTTATCCATTTTCTGAATGATATTTTAGGGTTTATTGAAATAAATACTACGCAAAAATTCTATCTCTGGGTGCTTAGATGAATATCTTTATATTAGACGAAAATCCTGTAACTGCAGCACAAATGTTATGCGATAAGCACATAGTAAAAATGCCGCTAGAAACTGCTCAATTGCTTAGCAGTGTTTTTTCAATAGCATTAAAAGAGCCAAATCCTTTAGTCAGCATTACAAACCAGAATATAGAAGTTCCATATAAACTTACTCACAAAAACCATCCTTGTTCTTTATGGGCTAGACAATCAAAAGGAAACTTTGATTGGTTAATAAAACATGGAAAAGAATTGTGTATAGAATATAGCTTGCGATACAAAAGAACGCATAAATCCGAAGAAGTTATAGATTGGTGCGATAATAACAAGGATTTGCTAATATTTCGATCAGCTGATATACAAGCTTTTACACAAGCGTTACCTGATCGATATAAATGTAATAACCCAATAGAAGCATATAGAGAATATTACCTAAAAGAAAAGATGAGATTTGCTAAGTGGGAAAAAGGTAGAGAAGCACCAGATTGGTTGCTAGACAAAATGCTATAGGTTATAAAATTATCCAAACCGATCATAAAAAAGGTAGAATTGAAGTTGCAAAAGCAATGCTGGCTGATAATGTTGATGTTTATCAAGTTTATTGATCTTTCTATTTGTGAGATTAAAGAATTCAGTAAACTGTTATTCCCAGTATATGGTAGGCTACTTGCACTATAGAGTGTCATGTACACATCTGTACTAACAAGCAGAGGTAAATCTAAGTCAGTTTAGATATAACATTTACTTTAAAAAACTTTATTTTACGCTGATATTCTAGCGCTTTTCTGTGGTATTTTGTTGGGGTATAATTTGCAAAACTATCTTCCTTATAGGTTAAAAAATTACACTGCTTTATATGTAACTCTATCCACTCTGCATAATCCTGATGATCAGTTGCAATAAATATTTCACCTGTGACAAGTATTTTTTTTGCTAATAAATTTAAAAATTCCGTATTAATTAACCGTCTTTTGTTGTGACTTCTTTTTGGCCATGGATCTGGAAAGAGAATAAAGAATTTTTCAACACTGTTGTCAGGAAAATTGGCAATTAATTCTCTTGCATCTTCTGTCCATATTAAAATATTTTTTATGCTGTGTGCTTCTATGCTTTTTAGCAAGGAAGAGACCCCCTTTAAATAAGGCTCACATCCTATAAATAATAGATCAGATTCATTGAATGCCTGATGGAGCATATTTTCACCATTACCGAAACCTATTTCTACTCGTATTCTTTTTTGTAAGTCTACGATCTTTTTTATAGATTCCTTGCTGTTTTTAATAGAATACTTCTCCAAAACATTCAACTTCAACCTAGATCTTCTGGAAAATGACCTAATCCAATTATTATTCCTAGATAACATATCTTACATAACTTAATCTTTTATAGCTTAAACAATTCTCGAAATGAATTAATGAGAATTTACTTGTCACTAATTATTAATATTATATAATATATGAGTTCTAATGAAGTTAAAATTAAAAGGTATGGAAAGTACAGTTGCTATCAAGAGGCTATCATCAAATAGGTTCATAGAAGAGATATTTCAAGATCAATTTGATAATCAAGACAATGACTTTTGTGAAGATTCTTTTGCTAACAAAATCAAAGAAGGAGATGTGGTAGAAGGTATAATCACAAGAAGAAATTCTAATGATATTGTGGTTGATGTTGGTTTAAAGTCAGACGGAAGAATTCTGATTAAGGAGCTCAGTTGTAATGATGATATCACTGTTGGCTCGAAAATTAGAGTTTATGTTGAAAGAATTGAAGATTACCATGGTAATGTTGTTCTTAGTCGTGAGAAAGCAATCAGAGACGAAAAATGGAATAAATTGGAAGAAAGCGCAATTACAAAAGATGAAGTAACAGGAATCATTAAACGCTCAATTAAATGCGGTTTTATTGTTGATCTTGGTGATGGAATAAGTGCGTTTTTACCTCTGAGTCATGTGGATTTGAAGCAAATAAAAGATGCTAATCACCTTATTGAAACTGAACAAAAATTCATCGTTCTTAAAATGGATAAGAAGCAGGGGAATATTGTAGTATCAAGAAAGCTGGTATTAGAGAAGTTGCATGCTGGTGAAAAAATTAAGTTTTTAGAATCTTTAAATGAAGGTGATGTAGTAGAAGGCAAAATAAAAAGCATCACTCACTACGGTGCATTTGTTGGCATTCATGAATCAGATACAGTGGGAGTTATAGATGGACTGCTACATATTACAGATATCTCTTGGAGTAATGTAAGTCATCCATCTGCAATTTTTTCTTGTGGTCAGCATATAAAAACTAAAATTATAAAAATAGATAGAGAAAATGGAAAAATCTCCCTGGGTGTAAAACAATTAGGAGACAATCCTTGGCAAGATCTAGAGTCAAAATGCCCAATTAACAGCGTACACAAAGGATGCGTAACGGGTATAAAAGATTGTGGATTCATTGTTGAGATTAAACCTGGGATTGCGGGTTTGGTACACTCATCAGAAATAACTTGGAGCAAGAGTAATTTACCAATTAGTAGTTTTGTAACAATAGGACAAGAAGTGGATGTAAAAATTCTCGGTATTGACATTATTAAAAATAAGATGAGTTTAAGCACAAAAAGGTGCGTAGAGAATCCTTGGCAAGTATTTATTGATAAATATCCTCTTGGTTCTATTGTTTCTGGTAAAGTTAAAAGCAACAATGGTTCACAAATATCTGTGACTTTTGATAATTCTGAGATATCTGAGGACGTAGAAGGAACAATTTATATGCAAAATCTAAGTTGGTCGAAAAACAATTCAGATGAGATAAAAAAGTATAATGTAGGTGATGAAATAGAAGCAAAAGTGATAAGGGCTAACGTAGATCGGACAAGAATTTATCTTGGAGTAAAACAAATAGAGTATGATCCTCTTGAAGAACTGATAGAGAAAGTTAAAGTAGGGGATAAAATTCAGGTTACTGTAAGTAAGAGAGAGGAAAATGGTCTAATCGTTGAAATTGAGAACAATGTAACCCTTTTAGTAGATCAAGAGCATTTACCAGAAAATAAAAAGTTTTCTATATCAGAAAAAATACAAGTTGAAGTAGTAGGTGTTGAAAAATATAATATAATATTATCTGCCAAATAACTTCTTGTGCTTCATATAAATGGCAACGAAATCTGATATAATAGCAAAAGTGGCAAAAAAAAACCTTTTGTTAGATAAGGTTATTATAGCAGCCATAGTTGATAGTTTTTTTCGAGTGTTTTCAAACACGTTAAAATATCATAATAGAGTTGAAATCAGGGGGTTTGGTTCTTTTTCAATTAGAAGCTATAACTTGAAAGAAGCAAGTAATTTGACGTCACAGAAGGTTGCAAAACATCAATACTTTAAAACTTATTTTCGTAGCAGTAAAAAGTTATCCCTCTTGATAAATGAATGAAAATCTATATTGTAAATTTGAAAGTTGTACAATATAGCATCATATGCAAGTAGTAGAAATAGTTATACATAATAACACATATAAAATATCTTGCGAAAGTAAAAAGAAGGACCATTTATTACAACTTGCTAATAGCTTCAACAAGCTAGTTAGCTCCATATCTCAAAGAACTGGAGGTAAGGGCTCAGATGCATTAAATTTCTTACTTGCAGCATTGACTCTCGAAGACAAAATTTTAGAATTAACAAAGCGATTAGACGAAATAAATCAAGAATGCAAAAAGTATAAGGAGGAAAAAAGAGTAGAATATGCTGAAGTATTAGATAGGGTAAACAAGATTATTGGGTGCATAAGTGATTAAAGGAAGCAATCAAATCGACTACCTCACTACTCAAATCAGGGGGGAGAAGTCTCTTACGAGTTATGTAACAATATAATTCGCAATCATCAAGATCAACTATTTTTTCGTATTCAATTAGTTCACTTAAGGAAAATTTATCAAGATATTTCAATGCAAAATGCCCTAAAAGTATATCAGTTTCTTTACAACCCCTATGCCAACTCCTATACATCAGTTTTCTTCTTAATAAGGAGATATCTATCATTGTCATTAAACTTTTTTTTAATTTAAAGACTAAACTAAATACTTGTCAAGCAAGGCGCATTTTAATATACTCAACGTTTGATTAAGATTTAAAACATAGGTGGAATTAATTTCTCATCAACTTAGCGCTGGAATATATTATTTTTTATCGTTTTCTTTAATAATTTCTATCATAGTATTCGTGCATGAATGTGGGCATTATATTGTCGCTAAAGCATGCAAGGTTAAAGTTGAATCTTTTTCTATAGGCTTTGGTCCTGAAATTTTTGGTTTTAACGACAAGTCTGGAACTAGATGGAAATTAAGTGCCTTTCCATTGGGTGGTTACGTTAAAATGTTAGGGGATACTAATGCAGCAAGCGTTCCTGTTGATCAACAAAAATTAACTGAAGAAGAAAAATTATACTCATTCCATACAAAACCTCGATATCAAAAAGCAGCAATAGTTTTTGCAGGGCCTTTTGCAAACATGATATTTACCGTTATAGCCTTCACAATATTTTTCAGCGTGGCAGGTTATTATCGTACTCCACCAGTAATTGGTAATGTAATTGAAGAAAGTGCAGCAAAGCAAGCTGGCCTATTACCAGGTGACACTATTACACAGATCAATGAGTACAAAATAAAATACTTTGAAGATATTTCACGCGTGATAATGTCCAACCCTGAAACAAGAATAGAAATTAAGTATAGCAGAAATAACGAAGAGTACAGAACTATTCTAACTCCGTTTACAGTTGAGGATAGAGATGTCTTTGGTAACATAATAGAAAGAAAAACTATAGGAATTACCTCAATTAATATGATAGGGTTAAAACAGTCATCTTTTCTTGGAGCTGCTAGCCTATCAGTGAATGAAACCTACCACACTATGTGTTTAACAATCAAAGCACTCTTTCAAATTGTTGTTGGTAAAAGGAGTATAAATGAAATAGGTGGGCCAATAAAAATTGCAAAATATTCAGGGCAATCAGCTAAAAAGGGACTTATTATGGTTCTATATTTTATGGCAATTATTTCAGCGAATTTAGCTGCAATTAACTTGCTGCCAATACCACTACTAGATGGTGGGCATTTATTTCATTATATTATAGAAGCAGTTATACGTAGAGATTTGAGTTTGAAATATCAAAAATATGCAGCCACTTTTGGTGCTACCATACTGTTTTTGTTGATGGCAGTTGCAATCACAAATGATATTAGGCATCTTTTTTAAGATACATATGAAAAAGTTATTTCACATACTAATAATAATATTTATTTCTTTTCCCACTCTACTTGTTGCTCTAGAAAATAAGGAAAAAGTACAGATAAAAAATATTAAGTATATTGGCAATGAGCGAGTAAGTGATCAAACAATAAGGTTTTATACAAAATTAGAACCAGGTAATCATATAAATGATGATGATGTAGATTCAGTTATAAAAGATTTATATAAAACAAAGTTATTTGCTAGTATTAACGCCTATATCGATGATGAAAAAAACTTAGTAGTAAAAATTCATGAGAATCCATTGATTAACAAAGTAATATTGAAAGGCAATAAGTTATTTAACAGTAAAGAGTTGCTAAATAACGTTATCCAGTCAAAATCACTAACTATTTTCACTGAAACAAAATTACAAAACGATTTAATAAATCTAGCTACTCTTTATAGGAACAGTGGTAAAATTGGTGTTAAAATTGCATATGAGCTAGATAAGCTTGGTAGCAATAGGATAAACCTAATTTTTAAGATAAAAGAAGGAAGAACTTCTAAAATTAAGGGTTTACGATTTATAGGTAATAAAAACTTTTCAGCAAATGAGTTAGAGCAAGTTATCAAAAGGCATAGCAATGATATATTTAGTAAGTTATTTAGAGCCATTTTTAAAAGCGGAACTCATTATTCACCTCAATATCTACTGATTAACACAGAACTGCTTGATCGCTTCTATTCATCTAAGGGATATATTCAAAATAATATCCAACCAATTGTTGAGGTTGATAATAATAACCAAATAGAGTTAACTTTTTTGATTGATGAAAAGCAGCAATACTTATTTGGAAATAATGAAGTTGATATTGAAACTGAGATTCAGGATTTAAGTTTAAGGGAAGAAATATTAGAATTTATCAAAGAGGAAAATAATCAAATATTTAATAGAGTTAAAATTAACAATACAGCAGAAAAAATAAGTAAACATTTAAGCGAAAAAGGATATATATTTGCAAAAGTTAATCCAGAATATACACAACATAACAATATTGTGGATGTAACTTACAAAGTGCTACCAGGTAAAAAGATTTATATAAACCAAATTACTATTGATGGCAATGACCGCACTTTAGATAAAGTAATTAGAAGAAAACTTAGCATGGCAGAAGGTGACGCATATAACACATCTGAGATCCAAAAATCACGTAGAAAATTGATATATAGTGATTTCTTTGAAACAGTAAAAATAAATAGTTATACAGTGGATGACAATGCAGTGAATCTTGATTTAAATGTTAAAGAAAAAAGAACTGCCTCGTTATCTTTAACAGGTGGTATGTCTCTTCCTGGTGGAGTATTTGTTAAAACCGATTTCACAGATCGTAATTTATTTGGTAGTGGTAAAGAAGTATCTTTTGCTCTTGAAAAAAGTCAATATGTTCTTTCTACTAGTATAGACGCTGTTGAAAATAATTTTAACGACTCTGATACTTCACTAGGCATGGGTGTTTTTTATGAAAAACAAGACAAACCAAACACTACTTTCGATACCTGCAACTGGGGAGGAATAGCAAAAGTATCATATAAAATCTCAGAAAATCTAACCAATTCCTTTCAATATTCTTATAAGTATAATCACATACACATGGACAATAAGGGTGGAAAAGATGAGGATATCTCTGAGATAATAAGAGATCAAGAAGGTGAGTATCAGGTTTCATCAGTGGGATATACGTTATCATACAATAAACTGGATAACCTCTATACTCCTAAAGAGGGATATTTATTGCGCTTAAATCAGGATATTTCAGGATTGGGAGGAAATGTAAATTTCCTAAAATCTGAATTCTTATCTTTTTATACACATCCTATATTAAGCAAAATTGATGATGATATAACACTGCGCTTTAAAGTAGCAGCAGGTCATATTTTTTCTTATACCGATGAAGATCTAAACATTGGCCAGCACTTTTTTAAAGGGGGTAATGAGATTAGAGGATTTGACCTTTCCGGCATTGGACCAAGAGCAGAAGACAAAAATCAAAGCTCATTGGGAGGCAAAACTTATTTTAATTTAACACAGCAAGTAGATTTTCCACTATCTAAATTATACGACTATGCTGGTATCAAAGGCTCACTATTTGTTGACTATGCAACACTTTTTGGTTTAGATGAAAAGAAGAGATATAGTGGGAAATATTACGATAGTAAGCTTATAAGAGTATCACCAGGTTTTGGCTTTTCAATGCCTTCTCCTTTTGGTAGAATTAGATTAGATTTTGGGTTTCCTTTAGTAAAGGAAGCTTATGACATAATACCATCGACAAACGTTAAAATTTCTATTGAAGCGGGGATTTAAATGAAATATATACAGTTATTTACATCAGTTATTGCCTTAATTATTTCCTTATTTGTGGGGTATAAGTTTGTAGGGTATCAACCTCAGAGCACGCTTAATACAAAGGCTGCCATTATTGATAGTGATAAGGTTATCAATGAATCTCTGGCTCTGCAAAATATACAACAACAAATAAAGGAGCAGAATTCTAGATTACAGAAGGAATTTGAAAATGAGTTAGAAAAATTTAAGCCATCGAAAGAAGAATTTGACCTTTTGTCAGAAGAAGCAAAAAAAGAAAAGACAGAACAATTTAGTAAGCATACTGTAAGTGTTAGGGATAATTACGCTAAGAAAATGTCACATTTAGAAGAAAATTATAGAGAAGCAGTAGAAAGTGTCTTTAACAAGATAAAAGAAGTTGCTAAAAAAACAGCAGAAAAAAACAACATAGATTTGGTACTATTTATTTCAAAAAAGAATCAAGTTTTATACTCTATGGATGAAGTAGATTTATCGGATGTAGTATTAAAAAATGTAAACAAGGAAATACCCGAATTTGCTTTGCAAAACATTGAATAGACTTATGCAATGTAATATCAGTGATATTATAAAAATACTACCACATTCTTATCCTTTTCTCTTAGTAGATAGGGTTATAGAATGCGAACCTGGTGAAAGTATAAAAGCAATCAAAAATGTGACTTTCAACGAGCAATTTTTTATTGGTCATTTTCCTGGCCATCCGATAATGCCAGGAGTTTTGATAATTGAGTCTTTAGCTCAGGCATCTGCTATATGTGTCCTCGGTAAAGAAACAATAGAAAATAAAGTTGTTTACTTGAGATCCATTGAAAATGCAAAATTCACAAAGCCAGTTACTCCAGGAGACGTATTGATTCTTCAAGCTAATATTCAAAGTGTGCGTTTAGGTCTACACAAATTTGAGTGTGTTGCATATGTTAAGGAAGAAAAAGTTGCAGAAGCAATAATCTCAGCAGCATTAAAAAATAAATAAAATCTTCATTTGTAAGAAACAGTATGTACACTGTATAGTATAAAGATGCAACTGAATTTCAAAATCTCATTTTCAAACTTATACACTCGTAGTGAATTAATAAAGTTAGATAAGGCGTTTTTGGATTACATAAAATCGTGCGATGAAAGCTTGTTTTATTCATTAGTTGAAGCAAGAGAAAAAGCAGCTTCTTCTTCGATGTCATCCCAGTGTTCATCCCAGTGCTTGACACTGGGATCCAGAAAACAAGAAGGATGGATTCCAGCTTGGATGAAAGATGGTTGTAATAGCCAGTTAATAATGGATCTCTCACATTTACTTGATGAATTTATTGCAAAATTTTTCAATATTGAAAAAGAAGTAGAAGAGTTAAAGGAAAAACACAATGACTTTGCTGTAATATACAGATGCAAAAGATTATTTGTTCAGCGTTATGCATTGAAGAAATACACTGATGTAGCAAATATTGATTATGTCACTAACAAATTAAATAGTTTCATTACTTTACCGACAACAGAAAAAAACTTTTCTGAGCAGGTAATGAGTTGGCTTGAAAATAAAGAGGATCACAAAGAAGAAATAGAACTTGCGGCTCAATATGCAGTTTGGAGAGTAAAAAATAAACAGAGTATACTATTTAGCATACATAAGAAAATTGATTACGAAAATCTCGTATCATTCTTGAAAAAAGAAGTAGACGAGGTTGAGGTTCTGTATTCAAATGAGGTGAAAAGAAGATATGGTTTTGATCTAACAAGCAAAAAGGTGAGTTTGAATAAAGCACTAGATAATGCTCACTACTGCATATTTTGTCATAAGCAAAGTAAGGACAGCTGCTCAAAGGGGCTAATCAATGATGACAACACTTTCAAAAAGTCTCCACTTAGAGTTGAGCTGCACGGCTGCCCACTAGAGCAGAAAATATCAGAAATGAATCTGGTAAAAAGCGAAGGATATAGCATAGCAAGTCTTGCAATTGTGATGATAGATAACCCATTATGTGCAGCTACTGGGAATAGAATATGCAATGATTGCATAAACTCATGCATATATCAGAAACAAGAGCCTGTAAATGTGCCAGTGGTTGAAACAAGGATTTTGGACGACGTACTCAATTTGCCGTACGGATTTGAAATATATTCTCTGCTTAGCCGTTGGAATCCTTTAAATTTTCAGCGTCCATTGCCAAAAGAAAATACTGGAAAAAACGTTCTAGTTGTAGGACTTGGTCCTGCGGGTTTTAATTTAGCTCATCATTTATTAAACGATGGGCATAACGTTATCGCCATTGATGGACTAAAGATTGAACCTTTGATCGATAATTTTCAGCTAATTAAAGATTTCAAACACGAAAAATTGAGTGAACGCATGGCAGATGGGTTTGGTGGGGTGGCAGAATATGGCATTACTTCCCGATGGGATAAAAATTACTTAAAGATTATTAGATTACTACTGGAAAGGCGTGAGAATTTCGCACTTTATGGAGGCATTCGTTTTGATGGCACGATTAATGTTGATGATGCCTTCAACTTGGGTTTTGATCACATCGCACTAGCACTTGGCTCTGGCAAGCCACGAATGATCAAAATAAAGAATATGCTGGCTCGCGGAGTGCGCATGGCATCTGATTTTCTGATGTCATTACAACTTACCGGTGCTCTTAAGTTCGACTCCATAGCAAATCTGCAAGTTCGCATGCCGATAGTTGTCATAGGTGCAGGACTCACTGCAATTGATACTGCCACTGAAGCTTTAGCATATTATCCAATTCAAGTAGAAAAATTTCTTCTTCGTTATGAGATATTAGTTGATAAGTATGGAAAGAAATATGTTGAAAAAGATTGGACGGAAGAAGAATATGAAATTGCAAATGAGCTTATATCGCACGCAAAATTGATCCAAGCAGAGCAAGAGTTAGCAAAAAAAGAGAATAGAGAAGCAAAAATATTGGAACTAACTAAGAGCTTCGGGGGAGTGAAAATTATATACAGAAAAGAGCTAAAAGATTCACCGAGCTATCGATTAAATAGCGAAGAGGTGCAAAATGCATTGTCAGAAGGAATCTACTTCATTGAAAACTTAGAGCCTATTGAAATTGTTACAGACAAATATAATCATGCTGAGTTGATAAAACTGATTGATACAAAATCCCACGAAATTAAATGTATCAAAGCACGCTCTATTCTCATAGCAGCAGGCACTGAACCAAACACGGCTATTGCAACAGAAGATAAAAAGCATTTTCAACTAAGTAATGGATATTTTATTCATTTAAACTCATTAGGAAAAGAAATAGATCCAGTATTTTCTCCTAAGATGCAGGATAAAGACAGGATATTGGTATATAAGCAAGACAATAAAACAATTAGCTTTTTTGGTGATCTTCACCCTTCGTATAGCGGCAGCGTCGTGAAAGCTATGGCAAGTGCTAAGAACGGCTACCCTATCATTTCTCAGCTTTTGAATAGAGTTAGCTTCATTTCTCCCACTCCAGCTAGAATCTCGGAGTCATATGCACACTTGTATGAATGTTGTAATGTAAGAGTAACTTTCACCAAAAAAGATGTCATTCCAGTGCCCAGACACTGGGATCCAGAAAACTTAATTTTGAATGAGTACATCAGATGGTTGTATAGTCAGAACTGGATTCCAGTGTCAGCTACTTGCATAACACCACCTACTATGCGAATTACCTACAAATTGCAGCATTTGTACACTAAAGCGTCACGCGCTGGAATAATATCAGAACACCTGGCTAACGAAAAATTTTTTAATAGAATCAAAGAGCAATTCACCGCAAAGATTATAAAAATTCAATATTTAACTGACAAAGTTGTGGAAATAGTGATCAAAGCACCACTTGCGGCAAAAAATTTTAAACCCGGACAATTCTTTAGGTTGCAAAATTTTGCAATCAATAGCAGAAAAGTCAATAATACAACCCTTGCTATGGAAGGTATAGCTGTAACCGGCACTGAAGTAGACAAAAAAAAAGGAATTATTTCCACTATTGTGCTTGAAACTGGCGGTTCCACTAATTTATGTAAATGTTTTAAAGAAGGTGAACAAGTAATTCTTATGGGTCCAACTGGCAGCCCTACTGAGGTTTACTAAGTCTGGATATTAAAGTGATGCCAAATTTTATTTCAAAAAGTAAATAATTTACTAACGCTCGTGCACAAATTAAAAATAAATTATGCACGAGTGTAGCACTGTGAATTAGGAGTGCTATATTAAAGCTTACCTCACTATTAAAGCTATCGGTCAGATTAGATTAAAAACCTAATCTGACCGGTTTCTCTATAACCTTCTAAACCCTGATATAATTATATGGTAATTAGCTTAACTAGTGGTTAATATGCAAATTGATTTTATTTGTATGTTGAGGTAGCATAAACCATACTGTTTTACATCATTGTGCAACTTTATAAATTTTTATTGCTATTTCTGTTGACTACATTAATAGTGATAGTCCTAATATTACCTGAAAATTTAGGTACTACACTGAATTGCTCTCATCCAGTTCTAAATTTTGATTTATCTTTTCGTATCGTACTAATATCTTTTTTATCAGTTGCATTTTTAGCTGTTCTACCAACACAAAATTTGACTTTTTCAGAGATGCTATCTTTTTTTGCTTATACTACCTGCTCACTCTGTGCAATTTTATCCAAGCAGATAATGTTGGTTATAATATTCTTTGAATTAATGACCATCAGTGCATTTTTTATTATCGCAGCTAGCTGTAGAGATAGTGGATCTGCAATAAGGTACGCTTGTGTACACTTTTTGGTTGGAGTTATATTGACAGCAGGATTGGCACTTCAAAGCACTAACCTGATAATTTTGGGTTTATTGATAAACTGCGCTTGTTTTCCTTTTTCGTTTTGGGTTGTTGATGCATATCCTGCTGCATCACTACATGGCACTACATATCTCTCTTTATTTACCACTAAAGTCTCTTTTTTAGTGATGCTTTTACACACTTACACCCTATGGCAAGATTGTACTGAAATATTAGCACTTGTAGGCGCCATCACTGTAATTTACAGCATTATATTTGCTTCTCTTGAGCAAAATATTCGTAGATTTCTATGCTATAATGTTGTAGGACAAATGGGCTTGCTGATTATTGCAGGAGGTTTACTCAGCCCTTCGGAAAAGGCAATACCAATTTTGATGCTACACATAATTTTCTCTCTTGTTTATCAATCATTATTGTTTGTGGTTAGCAATGCGATTATTTCGCGGACAAAAACAATTAGTTTTAATGGAGTGGGTAAATTGATGTCAGTCGAAGGCATGTGTGCTATAATTGCGATATTCACAGTGGCTGCATTTCCTGGAACCGTTGGATTTATTAGCAAATCATACATTACAGCCGAGATTGAAGCAAGTGGTGCTAATTTAGAAGTGTATAAAAATTTATACAAGATTCTAAATTTACTGCTTTATTTAAGCGTGGGGCTCAAGTTTTTCTATTACATATTTATCGCTAAAAGCAAGTCCAAACCTTCAGAAGGGAAAGAAGGTAGAATAACAATGATTATTTTAGCATTCATATGTATAATTGCTGGCAACCCTTACTTGCCTATTTACAATAACCCTTCGATTTTCGATTTTGTGTACAACACAAAAAATATTTTGTCGCAATTTAATTTGTTATTATGTACCACTTTATTGTTTATTCCTTTACGCAAGTTATTTTACCCAAGAATAAATTTTAAAATGGATATTGATTGGATTTTTAGAGCTTTCGTACCCTATATTGTCTTGCTGTTCAATCAATTGGTCTTTAAAGTGAGAGAAATGTCTGCCAACGTACTGCAAAACTTGACTAATTCACTTACTAATTTATACTTTAATAATATTACTAAACTTAAAGAAGTGCTAAGTTATAACTCAGTGAGTTTTGTTTCAGCTTCTTCTCTCTTTTTAATGAGTATTCTACTAATGCTATTATGTTTAAATCGTTAACTGAAAGTTTAAATTCTGTATTTAGTAAACTGAGAGGAAAGTCGATCATTTCTGAAGATGATTTTAATCTTGCCATGCGTGAAATACGTATAGCTTTAATTGAAGCTGACGTTTCACTTGAAGTTGCAAAAAAATTCATCAACGACATTAAAGATAAAGTGATTGGGGAAAAAGTCATAAAAAGTGTTTCTCCAGCACAAATGATAATTAAAATTGTGCAGGATAATTTAGTTGCAGTTCTCGGATCAGAGAAAAGTGACTTAAATCTAGCAGTTAAACCCCCTGCTGTGATTATGATGGTGGGCTTACAAGGTGCAGGTAAAACAACTACCTCAGGAAAGCTTGCTTTCAAGCTAAAAAAGCAAAAGAAAAAAGTGATGCTTGCCTCTTTAGACATTTATAGGCCGGCTGCCCAGAAACAACTTGAGGTGCTAGGTAAACAGATAGACGTACAAACTTTATCTATAGTAATAAATGAGGAGCCTATTGCAATTACAAAAAGGGCACTGGCAGCAGCAAAGAACGATAATTATGATGTATTAATACTAGACACCGCAGGCAGGCTTCATATTGACAATAATATGATGAATGAGTTGAAAGCCGTAAAGGAAATAGCTTCACCTGCAGAAGTTATTTTAGTAGCCGACGCAATGATAGGCCAGGATGCGGTCAACATTGCCAAATCATTCAATGAGGTAATAGGTGTAACCGGCATTATTCTCACCCGTGTTGATGGTGATGCACGTGGTGGTGCTGCTCTTTCTATGAAAATGATCACCGATTGTCCAATTAAATTTATTGCTTGTGGTGAAAAATTAAGTGACCTCGATGATTTTTATCCCGATAGAATTGCAAAAAGGATACTTAGCATGGGTGATGTTGTATCATTGGTTGAAAAAGCTGCTGAGATTGTTGGTCAGGAAGAAATTGATAAGTTACAAAAGAAAGTAAAAAAGGGTAAATTCGATCTAAACGACCTAGTGGGAATGTTAAAAACTCTGAGTAAAATGGATGGCATTAGCAACATAATGAAATTCATCCCTAGTTCATTCACAAAAAAGCTAAGTAGCAGTGTGCCAGACGACAATAAAGTGAAAAAATATATAGCCATCATAAACTCAATGACCGAAAAAGAAAGGCAAAATCCAGATATTTTAAATGGCAAAAGAAGACTTAGAATTTCTAAGGGGTCCGGAACAAGTGTAACTGACGTTAATCTTCTAATTAAGCAGTATAATCAAATGAGCTCTATGGTGAATAAATTCAGTAAAGTTGATCATAATAAACTCAAAGAATCTGATTTAATGGATATGCTGAGCAGAAAATAAATCAGCAGGTAGTAGAATGAAATAAAATCATCAGTTGTAATTGCTGTTGAGTAGTGAAGTAACAAATTCAATAAATTTCCGCAGTTGGAATTGGCATAATAATAAAAATTGATATAAGTTACTTTAGCTATATTTAATGCGTTGTTTTATAGCTAACACACCATACCACCGTGGCACTACACTAGTAACAGAACGACAATTGTCAGTAGCTCAAGTTATGCTAGATGTGGCATTCACAATATCGTTTGTAAACCTATAGCTATATATAATGAATGAATTTTTTTATATATTCGTTATTAGTATTTTGTATTTCTTGGACAGTTCCGTGGTAGATAATATTCCCTTCGTATAATACTGCTATTTTATCAGCTATTTTAAATGCACTATGAATATCATGTGTAATCGTGATAATTGTAGGGTTAAAGTCTTTAGATAATTTTATTATTATCTCGTTTACCATATCTGACATAATTGGGTCCAATCCTGAAGTTGGCTCATCCAATACAATAATTTCTGGATTGTGCGCAATCGCCCTTGCAAGTGCTACTCTTTTTTTCATTCCGCCTGATAGCTCGATTGGAAACATATCTGCTATGCTTTCCTCCAGTCCAACATCATTTAACTTCTCGATTGCTAGCTGTTTTGCCTCCTTTTCGCTGATATTAAAGCGCTTTTTATAATTAAAAGATATA
Organism: Laothoe populi; assembly: GCA_905220505.1. Taxonomy (NCBI): domain Eukaryota; kingdom Metazoa; phylum Arthropoda; class Insecta; order Lepidoptera; family Sphingidae; genus Laothoe; species Laothoe populi. The sequence continues at coordinate 9,734,934 of HG992158.1, read as the reverse complement.
TTTTCCCACACTGTAACGTAGTCAAACAAAGCGGAATTTTGAAATAAGACTCCAAATTTATTTTTGCTTTTACTATTTATTTTAATAGACCCTGAGTCTGGTGTCAGTAATCCAATAATTATTTTTGTTAATACAGATTTACCACTTCCTGAGCCGCCAAGTATGACTAATGATTCTCCTTTCGATATATTGAAAGTTATGTTGTTTAATATCGTTCTATCATCAAAGGATAAGCTTATATTCAATATTGATATTATGGGGCTATGCATGTATTAAAGTAATTAAGTAATTTGCTAAAATTATCAATATAGAGGATATAACAACAGTTGATGTTGTTGCAATACCTACTCCTCGTGCACCTTCCCTACAATGGTAACCGTAATAACAACTTGAAACAGAAATTATGGCTCCAAAAGCAGTCGCTTTCATTAGCCCAACAATAAAATCGTACATATTAAAGAATTGAGCTGTATATTTTATGTATATATTTAAATTGTGGTTAAATTCAAAGACTGCGGTGACATACCCTCCAAATATTCCTATTAGATCTGCACATACTGTAAGTATTGGAAATACTATAACTGACGCTAGAATTCTTGGTACAATTAAATATTTGAAAGGATTGATGTCCAAAGTTGTAAGTGCATCTATTTGTTCAGTGATGCGCATCGTGCCAATTTCTGCTGCAATTGAGGACCCAACCTTTCCTACCATTATTAAGCTGATCAAAACTGGCCCTAACTCTTTAATGATAGTGATCGCAACAAGTTTAGGTACTACTTGTTCTTGATTAATCAATATACCACTTAAGCTACTCTGTAAAACTATCACTGCTCCTATAAAAACTCCAGTGAGCCCAACAATTGGCAAAGAGAAAAAGCCTATCTCTATAATTTGTCTTGCCACATTGCTAAAATAATATGGAGGAATAAAGCAGTGGTATAGAGATTGAATAAAAAATACAAATGCGTTACCAATCCTCAACAGAAAGTTCATAAAGCATCTACCGATTATTCTAACGCTGTCTATATTAAAGGAACTCACTTTACATTTATCTTAGCTAAAATTAGTTTTACTGATTTTATTAAAATTTTTATTAACTTCGCCAGAGTATAGTCAAGATATGTCTTAAGTTCAATATACTTTGATCAAAATGCTTGAGTTTAAGTTTATAAGACTGAATTGTATAAGAAAACCTTATTTATTTTGCTATTTACTCCTTGTAAAAAACATGCTACTAATAAATTGTGTTATATAATTGAATTGGAGTAAGTTTTGGCAGTTCCGAAGAGAAAAAAGTCAAAGTCAAGGCGTAATATGCATCGTTCTCATCATGCTATTAAGCCTAAGAATATTGTAGTATGTGCAACAACTGGAGAATTCATGTTGCCTCACAACATAGCAGTTGACAATAGTTACAAAGGAAAACGTGTTTTCATTAAACAAAAGGCGGAGTAACTCATGATATGTTACCCACGGTCAACAACAACATAGCTATCGCACTTGATGCTATGGGAGGGGATTTTGCACCTCTTTCCGTAATTCAAGGTGCTAGTTTTTTCTTGGATAATCTTGTTGACCCAGGTGTTGAAGTTTTTTTTCATATTTATGGAGATCAGAAAGAAATATCTCCTTTGCTTTCAAAATACAAAAAAGTAAGCGATAACTCCGAATTTACCCATTGCTCTGATAATGTTCTTCCAAATGATAAACCCTCTTTTGCACTTAGACATCGCAAAGATTCAAGTATGAAGGCAGCTGTTGAAGCAGTGAAAAAAGGTAAAGCTTTTGGGATGGTGTCTTCAGGCAACACTGGAGCATTGATGGCTATCTCCAGATTTATTTTAGGAACATTACCCAATATCTATCGTCCTGCTATTGCATCTGTCTGTCCAACTAAGACAAAAAGCTTTGCATTGCTTGATCTTGGTGCAAATGTTGACTGTAATACTGACTCATTATTTCAATTTGCATTAATGGGGAGTATATTTGCAAAAATAGCATTAAAAGTTGAAAATCCTGAAGTCGCTTTGCTAAACATTGGTACAGAGGAAGTGAAAGGTACTGACTCAGTAAGAGGAGCTTTTGAGTTACTCAAAAATGCTCCAAGTATTAACTTCAAAGGATATATAGAGGCAAGTGAATTTTTAGATGGTAATATAGACGTAATTGTTGCTGATGGTTTTGTTGGTAATGTAATGCTCAAGACAGCTGAGGCAACTGCTGGTACTTTTATCAGTCTAATAAAACAGGAAGTATTTAATTCATGGATGACAAAAATGCTTGTCGGCATATTGTTAAAACCCAAGCTAAATAAAGCATTAGAGCGTTTTAATCCTAAAATTAGAAGTGGAGCTATGTTTTTAGGGCTAAATGGTATCATTATAAAGAGCCACGGAAATTCTGATGCTATTTCTTTTGCTCACGCTATAAAATTTGCAGTAAATGCAATCAGTGAAAATTTGAACCAGAAGATAATTAACGGGGTAAGTCATATTGAATAAAAGTTTCATATTGAGCACTGGTTCTTACCTACCAAAAAAAATTTTGAGTAATAACGAAATTGCATTGATAGTTGAAACAAACGATGAATGGATACGGCAAAGAACAGGAATAGTTCAAAGACATATAGCAGATGAAGGAGAACTAACGTCAGATTTAGCTGTTAATGCAGCAAAAAATGCTATAGAAAAAGCGAAAATTTCAATAGATGAAATTGGTTTGATCATAGTTGCAACAACAACACCTGACAAAACTTTGCCTAGCTGTGCAACGATTGTACAAAGTAAGTTAAAATGTAAAAATGCATTTTCTTTTGATGTACAAGCAGCATGCTCTGGTTTTATATATGCAGTTACAGTTGCTGATTCGCTCATAAAATCTGACAATAGAATAAAATATGCGCTCGTTATTGGTGCTGAAATAATGTCTAGGATTGTTGACTGGGAAGATAGGTCAACTTGTGTACTCTTTGGTGATAGTGCTGGTGCAGTGATAATAAAATCAGAAATGGGTAGCAGCGGCATCATATCAACAAACTTACACTCTGATGGCAATGTGGACATACTATGTACGAACGGAGGGGTATCCTCTACTCGTGATTCTGGAAAGATACTTATGAATGGAAGAGAAGTGTTTAAACATGCAGTGGATAAGTTAACAGCCTCAGTAGAGGAAACTCTGAAATGCAATAATTTGAAAATCATTGATATTGACTGGTTAATTCCCCATCAAGCAAACATTCGTATTATTGAAGCAGTAGTAAAGAAATTAGATTTTCCTATAGAGAAAGTGATTAATACCGTTGATAAGCATGCAAACACCTCAGCAGCATCAATTCCACTGGCCTTAGACTATGCAATACAAGAATCAAAAATAAAATCAGGAAATCTGGTACTGCTGATTTCAATAGGTGCAGGCCTGACCTGGGGTTCTGTGTTACTGCGCTATTAGACTTCCTATTACCCACGCTTCTTTTTTCTCAGTTTTATCGTTACATGCTGTACTGACAAAGTTTTGAGATATTATCACAAACATTATATTCACAAGAAATACTTGACTTCACGTGTACTAAGAAGCATTTTATATATGATGTGTGCCCGTAGCTCAGTTGGATAGAGCAACAGCCTTCTAAGCTGTGGGTCGTAGGTTCGAATCCTACCGGGCACATTCTTCTATCAATGCTTTCTATAAATTTTCAAGTATTCTGGCACCACATTTTCAATTGCTAGTGGTCTAATTTTCATTGTTCCGAGATCATCTGACTTTTCGATTGAACTACTCATCATAACTTTCACCTGATCTCGAGTAAGTATAGGGCTTGCATCTCCGGTTATAGGTTTTAACAGTACAGAAACAACTTTACTTTCTAAGAAAAAGGCTATCAATCTTGCCATTGGAAAAGGTACATTGATCAGTAGACACTTTCTGTTAGTCACATTCAGAATAAACTTTAATAAGCTTTTAAAAGAGTAAACTTTTGGTCCACCTATATTATAAATTTTTTTATCTTGCTTATTAAAGCTGATAATACGGTATACCACTTCAGCTAAGTTTGTTACACATATCGGCTGAAACTTCGTTATTCCACTACCGATTAACGGCAAAAAAGGAAGAATTGTTGCTAATCTTGCAAATTTATTGAAGAAACTATCTTCTTTACCGAATACAAGACTTGGCTTAATTATCATTGCTCCTTGAAACGCCGAAGCTACAGCTTTCTCACCTTTCAATTTACTTTGGGCATATTTTGATAACTTATCATTTTCTATTCCCATGGCAGAAAAATGTATCATCATGGATACATTTTTTATTTGCGCAGCTTTTGCTATTCTTTCAGCTATTCCAACATGAACTGTATAGAAATCGTATTTTCTTTTTTCATATAATATTCCTACTAAATTTATAACAACATCACACCCCTCCATACTTTCTAAAATTGATCTTTCATTAAAAAAATCTCCTTCAATTATTGATATTTGTCCTAAATTTCCACATAACTTCAGACAAGCAGCTTTTTCCTGATCACGAGTAAATATTCTTATTAAATACCCCGCCGCTGCCAAGCGTCTTACGATGTGTTTTCCTATAAATCCCGTTCCACCAAAAATAATTATACGTTTTATCACAGTTAAAACTTCCAATAACTTAACTTTAAATTAATACAATAGTTTTATTTAATATTCTATTGTGAATTCCTGCACTATAAGGTCCATTCTCATTCCATGAGAACCTTTAACTAAAATTACATCATTACCTTGAACAATATTAGCTAAATTACTTTTCAATTGGTTAGAATCATCGAAATGCATGCCTTTTATATTCTCCGGTAAAAGTTTATTCAATTCTAACATAAATTTACCAACTGTATGAACTTTATTCACATTTTGTTCTACTATAGAGTCAAGCAATTCTGTATGAAATACTATGCTTTCATTACCAAGTCCTAACATATCGCCAAGTAGTGCCACTTTTCTTAAATTAGAATATGTACCTAAAGTTCTTATTGCAGCCTTCATTGAAGTAGGGTTAGCATTATAGGAGTCGTTAATCAAATGTACTAATTTTCCATTGTATTTAGCTTGATGAACATTACCTCTACCTTCTGTTACAGTAAAATTCTCAAGTGCTAGTGGTAATTTAAAGAAAGTTCAAGTTGTATATTCTAGTATTTTTATATTTAGAACACGTGTTTCGTAACAGTAATTTTTTTTATTAGTCTCTTAATAACAGGAATAGTAAACTTATTTCTTAATGAATCGTCAATAACATTTATCTGTGTTCATTTGTTCTGACTATTGTAAGAAAATTCTCTCTCAATTAAAACAGGGATTTCCACATGTTGTATATCTCGTAACTTACACAACGCTATATTTGTTGTTTATTCTGCCAAAAATGAGCTTTTGTTATTATTTTGGAAACATTTCTTTTGTAACAAACATTTACCGCCACCTAGACAGAACTATTTTGACAGTCTTCCCCATTGGAAAATCTTTGTTGCCTGTGCTGTATTGTCTTCGTGTCACAATTTTGTTGCTAGCACTAGAAATATTTTATATGCACAGACGAAAGATCTAAATGGACGTCGTAAACTACTTCAGTTTGTATGAAAATAAAACTTGCCAATTTTTACTACGTATTGTACGCAATGATGTTGCTGCAACTGTGGTACGGACTACAAACTTATTAAATAGTGCGCTTTGCACAAGTTGGCACATGAAGTAACAGGGTATACATACGGCGTCTATTTCGATCGTTGGTCCATGATTGAGTCAAACCTCTATCTTCTCCATGGAATCGACAAGTAGACACCTAGATCGAATTTTAAATTTGCAGGTTAATATAATATCTAAAGAAGAAAAATTATATAATTTATGTAATTATGTGAATAGTTTTATTTTAATTATTTATTTAAGCTTTTGTTAAATATTAATTATGTACTTATGCTGGTTATTTCTCGGTAATAAAACCAAACTAAAGTTATGTTATTTAGAATATTATCATAGCAGTTATAGCCATGTGATCCAAGCAACACTTTTAAGGAATGTGACTGTATTGTGTAAAATTTGGGCCTTCTAAAAGGCTCGGGCCTCATAATATGAACTGTCACTTTTCTCAGGACTCATCGGCGAGTCCTATATGAGGGATGTGTGTTCACGCTTGAAATTGTTTCTGATGGGATCGTTAGGATCTACTAAAACATGTTAAGGCCAATGCACGTTTAAATGAGTACTTTCTATTACCCCTATATGACTTCCATAATGGTGTACTTCATGAGTGTTCTGACAGTCTGCGCACTAACCGAACTCGAACCACCCGTAGATTCCCCTCTCTAGTTGCTATGCCGATAATGCGTGCTTGAGACACGATGTAAGAGAGACAATAAATTTAGTCAAGATTTTGTGAGTCGAATTAAATTCTAACCGAAAATCTCACTCGGTTCCACGCCATTGCTGCGACACGCTGTTTCAACCATAGCCACGATGACAGGGATACAGACGTTCCAATAGTGCAGATGCGTCGTGTTGACGGGTATGCGAAAAGCAAGTGTCAGGGTTATACCTATATGTCGGAGACAGGTCCACAGGCCGAGATTGTGAGAGAGCTTACACGTCCCTCTTCGATCGTCACATATAGTCAGGATGCACATCAGATGATAGTTCGATAGAAAAACACGAGATCAACACTTCAGAGTTTATTAAACTACTGCCAGTTCAGAACATCACGTTAACTTATTACTTAAACAGAATTTCGGCATTACATCGTCTAAAGCTACTGACTGTTCAATGATGACTCCCGAATTGCATGTCAAACGGCGAGGTGCTCTTTTATATTGTGATTTTTGTTATGCCCCACTCCGTGAGAGATCATCCGATAAACAACTCGAAACTACCTTCAAAATAGCAAAACAAATGACGGTACCCACAATTTACAATAAATAAAGTTATTTGCAAGTTCAATTCGGCACCCGTATTCATCACGCTCCCACATATATGTGCATCATCTTTATATACCTACGCGCCTAATCGTAACTGTGAGGCCTAAATACTGAATTTCATCACTAACAGTGTTAACGGAATTTGAGGGTAAATAATGGAGCACTTCAAGCTCTTTGTAAATCCACCGCATTCGGGCTCATTACATTACATTTTTACGATATTTTAATGAATCTTATTCACTTCACCCGTTCAAAGGGATCTTTTCTTCCAATTCATATAAGATCATATATTTGACAGCGTCCTTGGCCCAGCGTGCGAGTTTAGTTTCTATAAAGTATGATAGAAGAAACCCCTACAGGCTAAATGAATAAGTAGCGTCCGTGGCACAGCGAGCGATTAGCCGGCTGTGAAACGAGAGGCCGTGGGTTCGAGTCACGCACCGAGATAAATGTTTGTGTGACAGATAGATATTCGTTTCGGGCCTGGGTGTTGTGGGACCGTAGTCCCTCGTAGTTCGTGATACCTACGACACAGGTAGGTTACGATAGGTTTTACCTAGTTTGGGGTCAGGACTATGAGCGTGACTGTTGGGTGTAATTTGTTTATTATACACTAAAGGAAACATCCTATCCAATCTACACTTACATTGAAGAAACTTCGTTCAACCATTAATTAGTCAAAAAGTTTTAAATATTAGTTTATTGAATTAAAACTTCAAATAGTTTTAAGTATATCAATTTAATTCTGCCACAACATTTCTAATCGCTCTTAAATTATGAGTGTTACCACACCCTCCTAATCATCTTCCGAGCGTTGCTAGTGATGCCAGCAGAACAAATATAGCATGATATTAGTAGCAGATATATATAAAGCTAAACCCACGCGACGTTCGATTATTTGCTACATTAATTATAACGCTTCGGATTGATCGATTAGCTCGATTTGCTCGACAATTGATGATTGATCAATTGTCTTATCGATCAGTGATCCATCGATAAGCGAAAGATGTATCAATCGATCCACGTAGATCGATTTCGCGTACGTCTGGACTCGGGAGGATGTGGTAACACTAACAAACGAAGCTACATTCATTTTCATTTCTGTCGTCTGTAAAATGACAAAATTAATCAAAACAAGATTTCGATTTAAAACAACCGTAATACCATTTAACATCAAATAAAATGATACAATAATAAATATAGATTTATAAGGGATTACAACAGTGCTCCAGGCCGTAATGATAGCAAAACTTTATAACCATAGTCCAAAAAATTGTTTCTAACACTTCAAGAATGTTTATGAGCTGATATGTCCAAGATTTTGTTTACTTTTTGAAGTATGCCGTATAGGTAGGTACATTTTCCAGATGTTTTGTGGAATGTTGTATGTCGTATCTATCTATGGGCATGTTGGCAGGTAAAAGTTTTTAAATCAAATGGTGTAGTTAATGAATCTGTTTAATGTCCTTTGTGTGATACTCAAATCGTTGTGTCTAATTTTGATTGAAATTTGAGCAAATTATTAAGACGTAAAACCTCATCTTAAAAATAAATTACAATTAAATACCTAAAATTATATCTAAATTTTTGCTAAGTAACATGCTGACCAAATTAAATAAAATATTACTTAATTATATTTTGATCTTTTGAAACATGGTATTTTTTTTTATTTGTACTATTTTTCATTAAGCAATTATTCAGTGAATCTAAACTGACATTCATTATGGACCTGTATATGTTTGATAAGTATGTGAATATTGTATTTCCATCGAATACGGTTGAAGAAATAAAAGCATATAATTTTTCCAAAAAATACAAGAAAATCTAAACATGTAAGATGTAATAATGTTAAGAGCTTATGTAGTCAAAAGTCCACGTTTAGATAATATTTAATTTCTTGAAGTTTAAGAATGTTTCGTGGTCTGTAAAACAAATCATACGTATTTGTAATACTTAGCATGCAACAAACATAAGACATACTTATTATTAAAACGCACCTATATAAAACTAGGAACTATAATATCATTTTATTGAAACGCGATTAAAGACAGTGTTAAATGAAATGTGCTCAGTTGAGTTGTAGCTTTCTAAAACATATTAAATGTAAATATCATACTAAGGTACTTAATTAATACACTTAACTGGTTCAGTGAAATTAATAGGAAACCTACGAAAGAAAAAATCAATAGAAAAGAAAATATATTTTAATAGTTTTAGTTCTATCACAGTAAAATATCTAAACACTTATGCATCTTGTTTAATTCTAATATGTCTCCAAATAGGTATACTGACTATAGTAACCATAAATTCCATACAAACGCTATTTAGATAGCATCAGCGTTCTTTTTATTTACCATCAATACATTGTTAACATATATTTTATGTTATATCAGTTGTACGCATGAAATGTATTTAAATACATAAGTTTAAAACTGTATTAAAGGTATAAAATAATTGTTTTACAAAAGTATTTTATTGTATCACGCGTTGAAATTTCATTTAAATGCCGAGAACATTTCATGTGGCAGCAACTCAGAATACAAAGTGTTTTTATAACTTACGTCTATACCATAGACTTAGAAAATGGGCGGAGCGTCTCTATCCACCTATTAAGGGAATACTGGCAGAAAAATGAGAGAGATAAAGCGAAGGTGCGGCCTGCTGTTGTCTTTTTCTAGAATTTTGATTGGTATATGTCACAGACTTGCAGGAGCGAAAAGAAATATTGGCCGCACAGTCGCTTTGTCTCTTTCTACAAAGTGGTCAATTTTGTGAGGATATTGCGGATAATGTCAGTCCATTCTCCATGTCTATGGTCTATGGTCTATATTCACTATAATGATATTTAGTGAATGAATTTGCCTTGACAGGTGATCCACTAATGGAATGATCAAATAATGATAACTACTAAGGCTGCGCTTCTTCATACAGATTACAAACCGACCGACACTGAGATTCACACTAGAATCTTACCTGTATGTAATTATCTGAACGAAGACATTCAAAGGTTCTCACCGTTAAACAATATACAACATAAATTATCATAGATCGCTATTTAAATATATCATTACAATTAACCAACAATGTATCTAAATAAGTAATTCGCATCAGGATGTTTAATTAAAAACAACTTGATTTACTATCATAACAGCAGCTAGGTATAAAAGTAACATATTATCTACTTATGCCAAGAGCTTTCTCCGGGAATATTCACAAAGCTATAAATCTACTTAGAGTATTGCTATATAATAAAAAATCACTGAATAACATTTGGGGCCGAATTGTGTGCTGGCTAAGAAGATAGGCACTTGAAACTAAATAATTTATATAAGAGGTTGACACTAAGATCAATATGTAATGGTCCAGAAAAGTTTTCGATACGTAAAATCAGTCTTACGATAATTAAGATTTGACATTTTCATTAAGAGTAATAAGTGTAAATTTTAAGTATTAATTAAAATGTTAAGTATGCGTCCTAAAGTCGTGACTGCGACTAGACTACTTCAGTATAAGTACAAATAAACCATACTTCGACCTATCGATTCTTAGTGTCTATAACCATAAGAATTTCCTATTTTATGGAAAATAATAGCTCTCAGCTCTCGCTGAAGTCTGATCCTAGCACACATAATATAAACACTAAATAAAACAAATAATATAATAGTCTTACTAATAATGTACAACCTCAAAGCCTTTCCCGTGTTTGATACAATCAAATAGCACTTCCTATCTAACTCACCATAGACCTAACATATAACAGACATCGCAAGTGTGCGTACTTTATGTGCCGAGACAAATGCAATCTTTGGGGTCAACCATGAGTTTTCTCACGTTTATTCGCTAGCGACAACATAAAATATTTATATACCAAAATATAGAGCGCCTCTAGCGGTTCCGGGAGAAACTAAATTTGTTAAGAAAAAACTTTTTAAACATTAGAAACGACGCTGCAACGCTAGCAACTATTATATACTAGCAAAATTTTTAATTAGCTCTTGTGATGTTAGGTAAGTACCATCTAAAAATGTGACACGCTTGACTTCATACAATTTGAAGTACCTACTTGCAATGTCTATTTTATATCTTTGGTCTGCGAAAGTAAATTAAAAAGATCAGTAAGTAGCCTTTATCAATATCTACATAATTAAATCAGGTGCCAACTGAATAGTTCGCAGCCTTAATAAAAAAAGGTCCAGCCTCACATTCTCTATACACTCGTAGCGATTCGACTAATAAAACTATACAAGCGGGGAACGGTTTACACACGGCACGATAATAGTGCACAACTGAGAGTGACTTTTCACAAGGTTTTATTTCCGTTGTCTCCTTTTTTTCTGTTTATGTAGTCCAATCCGAACGCCGTATATGGCCACACCATGATTCTATTCAGAAATAGATCTCAGCCATATGAGTTAACAAATATAATCTGAGCATAAAACCTTTATGTAATATGTGCAAAAAAATACAGTTAAAATAAGTTCCTTTGAAAATCTTTGAAATTATCGACAAGATTTACGTGTGATGCAAATATTGAAAGTAGAAAAATATATGACGCCATGAAAGAGATCAGACGTAAGGGTGTGTTTTATATTCCGGAGGGACGAGCAATGTATTATAGCATTTTTTATGAGTCATAAAGCTCAAATTGTAAGAGCATGATCATACGCGGTCCGTCGAAACACTCAGGGTGCAACACACTTGAGGCTTGAGGTATGGAGTATGGGTGCGGTGCGTGTTGTGTGTGTTGTCTACGCGTGTTGTTGGCTCTGTCGACACGCGACCGCCGCCACTAGCGCCGCGCCGCGACCGCTGCCGTCCTCAGACAACATGAGGTCGAACTGCAAATACAGAATAAAAACACGAAATTAATGATCCCGCCATATTGTCATCATCAGTCATCAATCAACAGTGAATGACGTCACTTCTATTGTAGACACTGGACGTTGATTTGACATTGACTGTCTTCGTGGCGCAGCGGTCGAGTAGCTAGCTGGCTGCAAAATGAGAGGCCGTGGGTTTGACGCACCGAGACCAACGTTTGTGCGACAGACAGGTATTTGTTTCGGGTCTGGGTGTTGTGGAACCCTATTCCCTCGTATTGATTGATACCCACGATATACTGGTTTTACATAGTGAGGGGTCAGAACTATTTGTGTGACTGTTGAATGTATTTATTTTATTTTACTTTACTTTTTTGAATTCTTACGACTCAACGAGTTTTTTACTTTTACCCCACCTCTAAGCAAACGCCTATGAATAAACAGCTTTCCAAATTTGAACCTAGAACCTCATAGTCGGCTTCACAGTTTTAGCACTGTATCAATTAGGCAATAAATTTATTTTATATACTTTTTGCTCGCAGTTTTTTCTGAAAGTATTTTTCATATTGGCCTTTATATTGGATTTTTGCTTCACTTAAAACTGATGTGCGAACAATTAAACAAACTAATATTTTATTATGATAATATAGATATCTGTATTTTATATATTTACTTATTATAAGTAGACAGATACTTCACAATTTTCGCAACATATTTAATAGACTATACTGATGATACCATTGCTGACATCAGGTTATAGGTCGTCGATAACAAAAAAAAATATTATTACGTCCATTGTAAACGCGTAAAACACTAAACACAAGGAGTAAGAGATAAGTTATGTTAATGTGGTAGTATCCGGTTCATACAATGAACTCATAAAATAATCCAAAATGGCTGCACATGTCGAAGCTATGTGTGAATATCCTTATGAGTTATAACAGTATATACAGACGAATTGAGAACCTACTTATTAGACGTTGTCTATCAAAATAAATAGTGAGTTATTTGATAGCTATAGTAAAAATAATATTTTATAAAAAGGAAAAGAAACAATTTGAGAAAATTGTGTTAATCGTTCATATTGGGAACTTAGCAGTCATTTTATTCTTTTACGAAATCAAATCATAATATTGATTGAATCTACAAATGTTATAGGTACATTATTTAGATTCCGTCATAATATTTTAGTCTTACTCCAGTTAAGTAAGCATTTTCTCTAGAGAAGAAGGGGTAAGAATCAGCAACCTATTCGTATCTGAAAGGTTTATTTTATGTGGTATTAGACATATTGTTAATTAAGTATCAATTAGTGTTTTCGCAGTGGAAAACAAAGTGAGCCGTGCTCTAAGTGAAACGTTTAATTTAAAAACTAAAAAATTTACACAGAGTATTTTTGTAAACATTATTATTATCTACTACTTGTGTTGACAATAATAATGAGTTTTTATTGTAACAAAAAATATAAACAAATCCATAATCATCTGGGTACTACCAGTAATACGTAATTTAAGAGTTGTGTTAGCAAACACAAAACGCTGCCCCAGATGGACGGTTAAATGCAATTTTATTTATTAATCATTTAATTAGATTTATTGGTTGAGCGATAAATCTACGCTCATGTACATAAAAGGGGCTTGGCTCAGCTCGACTTTGACATTCGCATATTTATCAGTACCTACGAAGATAAAGAGGTCTGCGATGTTTATTTATTGATAACAAATACGAGTGATATAGTTCGACAAGGATGTGGCGGACTCGCTGCGTAATACATTTTAGATATGGTTTTGTAAACTAGATGTACATCTATTACAATTATAATTAAAACTAATTTGATGGATATCTCACCAAAGGCGTAGATAATGCACGCTGATTGATGACGTCATGGATTTTGGTCACAAGTCATTTTATGAAATGAAATATCATTTTAGTGTTTTTCCAATATTATGTACCTATTGATAATTATCTAATAAAAGTTTCGACGAAATCTGTAGTTCATGACTAAAACTAGTTTGATTGAACAATATTTTCCATGCAAATTTACCAACCAGTTGCAAATCATTTAGTGCTTTTGTTTCAACGGTTTGGTCTAGGCTTAAATAAATTCATCAGGATGTAATTTTATATGTATAGGTATTTGAATTTTTCAGACACGGTGGTAAAATATTTAGCGTAAAATTGTTTGTACTATTTAAAAAAATTCGTCACCTTGGTATTTTGTCTGTCATCGTAGCCGTGGGCGTGCATTGGCAGCATATAACTCATCCGTTTGCTAATTGATTAGCACAACTAGCTGACCAATGTCATCATTGCACATTCATTAGTGTACAACTAAATGGACTAATTATTTCTGGAAGAAACCAGTCTAGTTCCGGCATCTGAACTAGACTGGAGATTTATGCAAAATTACAATAATTTAAGTATTTGAAATTTGACGATGGTTACGTGATGCATATAATTTTTGACGTCAACGAACTATTGAGCTTTATGTTGCATTTTATCTCAGGAAACTTCGGAAACTGGGTGTAGCTATGATATAACTACTTGTCCTAATTTTATCGAAAAACGAATTGCAGCATTAATGTAGCCGCCATCAATTAATTGAAGAAATCCCTAGTCGCCGATGTTAAAGGCTTCGTTTTATATGGCACTACCTACTTTAAAATTCGTATTAAATGCCCGGGTGACATTAGTCCAACGTGGTGGGTCGTGGTGTAAACATTTTCAGTACGCAAGAAGTTTTATTTATGTCGGGTGGAAGTAGTTAAAAATAAACGAGTCATGAATCTAGGTTATTTTTTTAAGCTATTGGCAGTTAGGGTTGCCAATTTTTTGTACAAAAATATTTCGTGATTGTTCCGTTGTATAGAAGAACAGAGTCGACGATAGATATAATCATCAACTCAAGAATTGTCAAATTTAGCAGCCTATGTTTTCGTAGTGACTACATTCGCCCTAAACTTTGGCACTGTCCCGAATCTAAATTCTGTTATTGCGTTAGTTATCACATATCATTATCTTTTGCTTCATTGCTAGCAGAGAGTATGAGATTTTCGGCTGGCAGGATCTAGCATACGAAAGTGAAGAAGATCGAAGGTCAACTACTTAGTTGGTATATGTCTTATGTGAGAATAGGGCAGTTGACACGATTTGTTTTATTATTTTGATCAACAAGTTACATTACCTAAATTTATTATCAAAATAATTTTATGAATCCGAACAAAAGTAAGTAAATTAGACGCTAGTCAAATCTGCTGGAAAGGGGTAGTTGTCAAATGACAGTAACAGGATGCATGATATGAGCCGTGACGTCACCTCTCAGTATGGCCATTACTGTGCCGTTGTGCGAGGGAGTTGGTGAATGTTACTGTTTAGATATTAATCCTAGTGAAATGCAATCCCCAGGTGACGAACGCAGTAGGCTTTAATAAATTTTTAAGTTTTGGGTATTGTTGATATCGGCTAATTAAGTGAATATAATACATCCAACAGTTACAGCTACACATAGTCTTAACTTTACACTGGGTCAAACCTGTATCAAGAACTACGAGGGACTATTTCTCACAACACCCAGAGCCAACAAATATTTGTGGATCACACAAACTGGTCCTTTAGGCGTAGTGTGAAGAAGCTAAACAGCAGGCTGGCATGATTGTGTTGAGTAGCGAGGGATAGACTGTCTCTCGCTACTTGATACTCTATCTGGACGGCAATGCGCTTACCATCAGGTGCAGTGTGGTCACTTTGCCGCACCAGAATAAAAAAAAAACATTTGTTTCCCAGTTGGAATCGAACCCACATCTATAATTTCACAGGTAACTCGCCCACTCAACGAAGTATCTGAATAAAATGTGTACTAACCTGTATACCGGGGCGTACAAGCTGCGCGATCTTCTCGCACATGAGCGTGTGGAAGTGCGGGTGGAAGCGGTATACGGAGCCGTCGATGCCGACGGTGACGCGCGGCTCGTCCATCTTGTTGAGGAGCGCGGCGATGCCCGCGGAGACGAGGTGCGCCGCCCGACGGGACACGCACTCGCACACGTGGCGCACGCCCGCCATGTCCGTCTCTGTTGCGTGTGACAACCCTGCACAACAGAACAACACACGTTTCAACATCATCTCTCTAAACACGTGACGCTTGCCCGTCTCCGTCGCGTGTGACAACCCTACACGCCAGGGACATTATTCTCTAAGTTTGTCGAGAAAATGAATGTCTTTTCGGAAAATGACGGAAATTTGACAAAATTGATTTTACCTTCACCTGAATTTGACAATTGATAATTCGATGACATAATTTATTATATAAATATTTAAATGTATGACAGTATGGTCGATTGACTACAGCCTGTCCTTTGGACGTAGAAAAAAATCTCTACTATGTCCTTACAAACGCGTAACGAGGCGTGTTACGTTAACGGCTTGTTATACGCATGTTATAGTATTCTGATTTAGTTTTATTTAAACTTATATAAGTGTTCAATATTGAGGCGGATGCAGAACGCTACTTAATTTATACTTGCTAATTCATTAATGTCACGTTATCATTGACGTAATTATAATAAATTTTGTCTCTTAGGACATATCTTATTCGTAAAACTATATAATTTTATACACAAACTATACTTGGACTGAACCGAAAAGAACACTATATTCTTACATCAACGAAAAACTATGACATAATTATCTAATTTTATTTAAAGCAATCACAATGACATTTCTTTTTCTAGTAATCTATTTGAACAATCATCGATCATTGTTTTATCTTAAAAACGATCTTGAAGATTAAATGATATCCAAATTGTTATTTCTGATATCATATTGCTGAACATTGCATATACATTGTTCTTTGTTACTTAATTGAACACAAGAATCAAAATGCATTTTCTTTATATTTGTAAACATAGCTATCAAGTGTCTAATAATATTTTTGTTAAAATCGAAACAAAACATACCTGAATATGTATTTGTACGAGCAGACAATTTTTCTGAACAAGTTACGCAGCCATCTTGTTTCTTATTAATATAAAAAGAAATACTATTTTTTTTAATCGGCTACTTCTATTTAGTTAATATTGCATTTATAATCGAATATCTGGATAGCATAAGTGCCATTACGAAATAATAATAAAAAAATGTGCAACCGACTTTAGAATAAAATGCTGTTTGATTTTATCTTCACCGATATTAATTTATGAAATAATATACGAATCATGCAACACCAATTTCGATATATTGTAATGAAAGTTATAAGCAATAGTCATGTAAGTAATGTTCGATAAATTTACGGTGTCTGTGGCAGTAGGTATAGCTTATTATAATTTTTTTATTTATTACAGACGATGCTTTTTCAGCTGTTTTTGCAACTATACAAATAAAGATGTTTTTCGTTGATGCATCATCTGAACGGTTGGACCGAATGTATAATTTTTCTTTTTATTGTCCGTAATAATACAAATAACATTTTAACCAGTCATGACTCATAAGCTTGCCGGCGCGGCGGCGGTGCGGAGGTGCGTTCAAATACTGGCCAGTATCGCCGTTCTTACATGCTATTTTAACTTTAATGTTATGAAAATAAAAATGATTTTGACTTGTATTTCACTCCCAACTTTTTTTAATATCCTTATAGACATGAGTGAATAAGAAAAGAAAAATTAAAAATGGGCCTTGGAAATTGGACAATTCGGAAACAACTGGAAGTGTTTTGTATGAGATCTTTGGATTTGGATGGATTAAGGGATCTTGGTGCCAACATACCACGCCTAAGAAGCTGCTTAAAAATATATTTACCGAGTTCCTCGAGGATCTCCATGCAGCTGGTAAAGTCGCCTTGCTTGTCAGACTCGATTTCCGATACGTATTTAGTATAGAAACTGCCCCGTTGGAACAACAAGTCGGAACCTTGTCCTCCGAATAAAAGTCCCATACGCGTTAACTTCACCAGCGCCAGTCGTACCAATTCACCCATGTACATGCCAGATATCATCTTCTCTTGACTGAAAAAAAATATAAATAAATACACACAACAGTCACACATTGTTCTGACCCTACAATAAGACCTGTATCTTGTGTATATAACGAGAGACTACGGTCCCACAACACCCAGACCCGAAACAAATATCTGTCTGTCGCACAAACATTGTCTCGGTGTAGGAATCGAACCCACGACCCGTTTCACAGCCGGCTACTCTCGCGCTTCGCCACGGAGACTGTCAAATATTTTGAATTACAAATCTACTACATATATGTTTATATGAATGTTTATTTAATTATGACTGCCTAGGTGGCGCAGTTGTAATTGCGCATGCGTTACAACCGCTGTGCTGAGGTCTCGGGTTCGATCCCCGGGTCGGGTAAAGTGATATTGGGTTTTTCTATCTAGAAATTCTCAGTATTAGCCCGGAGTCTGGAACCTGTGCCCGGCATGGCGATAGGCTCGCCCCCTATCACATTATGGGACCGAAATTTGGCGAAAAGTGGGTGTACTGGTTACACCTCTGCCTACCCCTTCGGGGATTATAGGCGTGAGAGTATATGTATGTATTTAATTATGAAATCCAATTGTAAAGATCTCTAGATTTGTGGACTTTGTCGCCATTGTTTATATTAACATTTGACCTCTGGGTTGCAATTAATATTGATTCGAGAAAATATTGTGATAATAATTGATAAACCGCGCGATTTCTTCATATTCCTTTGTAGAATATTCACATATTTCATATTTTGGTAGTATATATTAAAATTAGTAATGATAGTCAAAATTATATATTTTTCGGATGTAATAATTTTTATATATAGACAGGTCTCGGATTGTTAGGGATAGAGTCATCTTAATCAAATATATGGACTTTGATACTCTTAACATCACTTGTTTACCTCTTAATAGGTTTGCTAGCTGATGCCTACACACTTTAAGACACATATACACTCTATTAAATTTTAAGTTAGTATGATTTATACTTAGGACTAAGGCCTAGCCCCTCTCATTAGTGGAGAAGGCACATGCCCAGCAGTGGGACAATGTTTAATACAGGGCTAGTATAATTATAATTTTAAGAATATATACATTGATATTTTGTGGTAAATAAGCAAGTAGTATTTTTTTTCTTCTTACTTTAAAAAAACATAGCTACTACAGTCATTACTGAGAATTCATAACAAATGAGAGGTGTGTTGCTTTTATGTATTTAACTATTTGTAGTCACAGTGTCAGCTGTTAGAAATGGGTAAAATGATTTTTAAATCTTATCAGTGATGTGTTGAACATAATCCATTTTGAGCTCAATCAATCGAACCAGTATCTCCAATCTATAAGTGACTGTGACACACAGAGTAACATTGATTTTATATACGTATACTTGTATATCTGCAGTATCCCTATAATGCATTAGCAGTTAGTTCTGTATAAAATATAACACCGAATCGTAACAGATAAATTAATCAATTAGTATTAGATTTTTAAGATTCGATTATAACTTTGTAGATTAATATTCGCGTAAACATAATATCATTATGAAATAATAAACTTGAATCATATATCCAATCTTGTCAACATGGATAATCAGAACATTGATAAATCATAAATTGCTGTGAACGATGACTGTCTTGAAGATAAAGTTCGTTATCTGTTTAGTGTTTGCGTCTGCATCGTGTTTGAGGAAAACTACAATACAAGGGTTAGACGAGGAAAACGCGCACACACACTGTATTTCTCATAGGCCACCGGGAATCCCAATGAATTACAAACCTGTTATTGAAAGGTTGACATACTTCACATGGGACTTTAGCATGACGCATGGGGCTTAACCGCTTCAACGGCCAGTTTCAATACATAGGCATACATACATATACACTCAAGCCTGTAATCCCCGAAGGGGTAGGCAAGGGCGTAACCAGAACACCCACATTTCGCCGCATTTATTACGGTCCCATAATGTGATAGGGGGCGAGCCTATCGCCATACCGGGCACAACTCCAGACTTCGGGCTGACACTGAGTATTTCTAAATAACCCAATATCATTTTACCCGACCCCGTGCCATAAAATAGTCAGTATTAACTCAGGGTCTGGAAATGTGCCCGATACGGCGATGGGCCCCTATCACATCAGAGGTCGGTTAAAAGCAAAATGTGGATGGTTACAAGTGAATGTACTGGTTACACCTCTGCCTACCCCTTGGGGATTACAGGTGGGAGTGTATGTTAATTAATATAAAAATAATCTTACATTTGTTTTCCTGGGTTGATGGAGTTAGCGTCTATTTCGCGGTCGAACTCGGTTCGTACGAAGTCCAAACTGCCGTCGTCACCGAACGCGCCCCACTCTGTGTTTATGAGCAGATTCTCTTTGCCCGGTTCACCGTCAAACAGTTCGCAGTTCTTAGTTTTTTCCACATAGCAAGCGTTGCTTCCAGTTCCTATTGCCCAGATAAATTTATATAAATGAATGGAATGTGAATATGAAGCAATATGTCTACATAAGCTCGTGTTCAAATGAAACAATAGCTATTTAGGTACATGAATCATGTAACATTTTAACACGAACTTCGCGTAGGTATAGATATCCAACACCACCCAAGAACTGTTATGCAATACAGTGTCCATTCATTGAATTATAATTATTATATATAGAGGTGTGATATTAAGCGAAACAAAGAACATTTGCATCAAACCAAAAATAGCAGTTAATTACTTTTTAAACATGGAAACAAATATGCACAACTACAACCAAATACGGTTATGAAACCGAACTTTATCGATTCTTGAATTAATACGCAAATAATTAAGAAACATAATGTTATGACCGCAACCTTTGATTGTTAAATACTTATACAATAAATTAAACATTAAGTTTTCCTCCAAA
Source organism: Laothoe populi (assembly GCA_905220505.1). Taxonomy (NCBI): domain Eukaryota; kingdom Metazoa; phylum Arthropoda; class Insecta; order Lepidoptera; family Sphingidae; genus Laothoe; species Laothoe populi. Next base: position 9,714,312 of record HG992158.1, on the reverse strand, counting down.
TTATATTTTACAGTATACATTAATGATGTAAGACTACATGCATGTCGTACTTGGTATTAGTTATCACAGGTTACATAAGTAAAGCGTAGGAAGCCCGAATATCAGTTATAATGCCCATTGAAATATATTGTTGTATGATATTCAAGTACAATAGTACAACCATGAGTTATCTAACGTATATTCGCTAGCTAAAATATTAATATGACAAAATTACAGCGCCTCTAGCGGTTACGTGAAAAACTGAATTTGTTACTATTAGCTTTAGCGTTACTTTCCATACATGAAATGCGGTTTACCTATCGTAACTTTTTGACATAAACTCATGGTTGATCTACTGTATGATGCAAATCGCAAGGAAACTGAACACATGCCGTACGCCTTATGCCCGCTGTACACATTGGGCCAAGGTGGTTGGTAGTTAGCAACATATGCCAATGCTCTACTCGTTGGTCCAACATGCTGGCCCAGCACCTTGGCCCAATGTGTACAGCGGGCATTAGAGATGTAAACCTACCAACAATGAGTCCTATTTTGCAGTTGTGATTTTTCCACGCGCAGGACATCAAAGTACCCGTAGTATCATTCAGAATAGCACATATGTCAATCTGAACGTCCTATAGAGTGAGAAAACATGCTTGTTGAGTAACCAAATAGATGCAAGATTGTACCTATGGAAAAAGTTAGTACCCTTTATGTTGAAGATGATCGAGAGTAGAGGTTTTCAAAGTTATCATCGAGAACATGCCATTGGATGCATTTATTACTTCCCATGGAGTAAACTGATAAACTAATAGACGTGACTGAATAAGAGAAATGTGTATGTACTTTCCATAAGTTTATAAGACCCAAGTAGTCCATGTAAGATATAAAAATATATCAAACGGTATTAACGGTAGGCTTTGCTGTGCCCTGGCATTGCAGAAGTCTATGGGCGGCGGTGACTACTTACCATCAGGTGGCCCGTCTGCTCGTCTGCCTATCGAGACACTATAAAAAAACGGCCAGAATGTAAAATAATTAATGTAAAAAAGTTTTTGTTGAGATGAAATGGTTGAATATTTTTTTCCCATTAATTATGAAATTTTTCCCTGATACAAGCAGTGACTATAAATAAGAGATGTAATGTTTACCATGGTGACTATTGTCGATTTTGTTCAATCTGTTTCGGTAGGTACATACTTTCATTAAAACATAACTAATTTTATAATTTATTGCAATTAAGTTAACGTACAAGTCGTAATTAAGACTGATAAGAACAGCAGTTAACCTAAACGTTTTAATGAAATATAATTTTTCTTTTGTATTACATGCAATATGTTAAGAGTATGCTCTTAAAATGTCAATACAAAAATAATTAACATAACAGCTGTAGCATCACATGACTTGAAAACCTCTACGCGGCTCTCATTTTGGCTCCAATCATGCCTTAAACAGTAAGAGAGCTGGCGTCATCAACAACTCACCGATAATAACACCTATCCGGCTATGACGGTTCTTATGTGCACAAGACATGAGAGTGCCGGTGGCATCATTAAGGATACCCATCACAGTTAATGAAAGGTCCTGGAAAGTTTCTTCTCTTTATAATAAACAATTTTGGAATTCGTGACGATTTTTATAGATAACATCTCAATACACTTTCAAACATAATATTTTTACATAAATATACACTCAAGACTGTTATCCCCGAAGGGGTGGGCAGAGGTGAACATTACACCCACTTTTCGCCCAATTTCGGTCTCATAATGTGATAGGGGGCGAGCCTATCGCCATACCGGGCACAGATTCCAGACTCCGGGCTAATACTGAGAATTTCGACAGAAAAACCCAATATCACTTTACCCGACCCGGGGATCGAACCCGAGACCTCACAGTAGTCGTAACGCATGCGCAATTACAACTACGCCACCGAGTCAGTTATATTTTTACGTGAAGTATATTTATATTTATTGACAAATTTGTTGATATGACTTACCCCACGCCTGGCGATAGCGTCCTTCAAGCCCTGCACAACATCTTCACCAACTACTCCAGAACAAGAGAAACCTTTTGTCCAACGCTGTAAAATGCCCTTAGTAAGCCCCAGTTGCTTAAGCGGAAAGCTAAAGGTGAATCCAAGTGCCAATCTCTCTTTATACACATCATGCTCCTAGAAGATAAGCACAGTATGTGTGTCAATAATAAAAATTAACAACATATTTGTAAGACCTAAAAAATATTATTAGGTTGTTTACCTTCATAAAATTGGCTAAACATTCAGCTATATGGTCAAACAGAGCGATACCAGTGCCAGTCATTATATGTTTCGGTATAGCATAAATTTTTGACTGCATATCAAAATGATTCTCCCCTAAGTTTATAATTAACACTCTGAAGTTAGTTCCTCCTAAATCTAACGCCAAAAATTTACCTCGTTCTGAAACAAAACAAAATCTAAATACCTACGTTACAAATTGCATTTTAAATTCCAGTTCTTACACAAGTAGCCAGAGGTATTTAATGTTTGTTTAATGAGCAGTTCAGAAACGGTGTTGAAAGTTACGACATGTATACGCTAAGCAACTATTGACGCGCATTTTTTTTCAGCATATCACCGCACATGTTGAGCAACAACGCAGAAGGGACGCTGAGCATACAAAAACATGGAGCGCGTCATGTTGTGCATCATCTTGTACTTTTACGAGCTGACGTCAAGACGCAATGTAAAATAAAATTACCTTTTCCATTAGGTAAATCCTGTATGTAAGTGTTCCAGCACTTGACTATGGATTTGTCATGTGTTTCCTTGCCGAGGCCCTTCAGCAGATCTTTGTGAAGCCTCTTCATGATTTCGCGCATCTGTTTGTCCGACATATGGAGAACTTCGCATTCTTCGCGAATCTGTAAAATTCCAGTGAAGGTGTTAATATATGCGAAAATATTACCAAACATATCATATATATTTTAGATAGATATAAAATATTATACCAGTGAAATATTGAGGTATAATGGTATGACTGCAAAGTTAAGTTATTGTTCATATATTTTTTTGTGACTGGTAAGGAGATAATTTTTTTTTTCTCAAATAATGATTAAATATAATAGGTGCCTGTTAGAATGTCTCTATCTACTATAACAGTTATTTTTGTATGTGTACACAATAAAAGACGAAGCTCTAATAGCATCACCTCGGTGACGTGTTTGTTTTGTCCATCTATCAATTTGTGCAGTCATTTTTCCGGGACTCATGGTTAATGAATTTTGACGCTGATGATATATGTATATATAATTTTTTATTTGGGGGTAGATTCGAAATAATACTTAACTTTCAGAGTAAGTAATTTAATAATACGTTTTAATAAGGTATCCCGCATTTTTTGTGCCTAGGGTTTTTCGCAACCACATCAAATAATGGTATCTACAATGCTGGCTTGCAGCTTAATAAGTAGTATTGTTAGGTCAAATTAGAGGAAAACGGAACAATATAGATAAGTCTAGTTTCAAAATATATCGAATTCGCAAATAATGTAAGTAGGTAACAATCTTTAAAGTTATTAGTCTGTTTACGGTGGATATAATGAATTTATTTGTTAGTACTTTGTACGTACTGAACATTACTTGGCCGAGGAATGTCCAGACAAGCGACGGGATTTATTTTAAGTATTTACATTGATAGAAAAACATTCACAATGTGGGTATGTATACACTCCGTGTTTATAGTGCAATGCAGTAGACAGTCACTAGTCACTGCGCGAATTTTCATTTTTAAAAATAGATGTGCAGACTCGGAACGGCTTCCAACTATTTACACAGACATAACATCTTATTGTACCTATGTATTTGAAAGCACTCGTTATGAATGCATATTTGCGAACAAATGAAACAGTCAAGTTATTCATTATCGCGAGCGAGTTTCACAAGGTCAACGCGGTCATTACAACACCACCGTTGCTTTCCAATAGTAAGCCGGCTATTTTATAAAATAATTAATAATATATGTCCTACACAATTTTAACTCACCCGAGGTAAATTGTTAATAACTATACCCATTTTATTGACACTTTTATTTCAACAATTTAAAAAAATTATATAACACTGAAAATCCAATTTTTTGAACCTTCAACACGTCTTGCCAAAGCAGCAAGAAATTTTAGAATACAGTTGCTTACGAGCGCAGTGCGCACAGCGTCGCGTTGAGTTGTCGACATTGGAGCGAACGTCGCCCGCTAGCAATGAACGCTCCACTATGTTTTCTTTCATTCATGACCACGAATTATTGTCATCCTGCTCTAACCTGGCTACGCTGTCGTATATCAGAACAGTTCAGATACGTAGTCGCAACGTTTTGCGGCAATTAAAATTAATTTATGGCTTTGGAAACAATATCTATCAATATGAATCAAAAATGCAATGACACTGCATCATGACTATTGTAAAAGAAATATCATATTAGGATTTAATTCGTAAATGTTTAGTAATTCAATAGTTTATCATTATCAACCCAAGGCGTGCCTCTTTGTGTTCGATTCTGATTGGCCGACGCGTGGGCTCGATCCTGACGTCACGCACATTCCACGACCTCTATATTTACAATAATGCATTTTGGTGGTACTTGGTTGCTTTTGCGTGTGCGGAAAGTTGTTAATATTCGGGGTGGTTATGGTGCGACGTCCTTACGCAGTTTGTACAACATTTAATGTGGTAATTATATCTAGTTGAAGTAGGTACCTACCTCTCTAAAACTGTGGCATGATATGTATTATTTATGCTCTCTCTGAATTATTATAAAAATAAAAACGCTATAATAAAAACAAAATTGACTCAAAACAGAAAACGACCCGGAAGAGAAATACAAAATTAACGAATATTTAGAATCTACCTACTCACAATTATTATGCTATGATTAAAAGGTTTTAGTTTATATTTCTTGACGCGATAATTATCAATAAGTACATATATTTGGAAGTTTTATATCCAAATACTGAAACGCTACTCAGCTGGCAGGACACGCTATACAATTTTAACAGACAAGAGGGTCCAAAAATGTGTAAAACAAACTTAGTAGGTATTCGAACAGCGTTTGTGTTCGGGCATTAAGACTGTACTCCTCGCCAGTGACCTTAGCGATATGATCACTGATTGTCCCTTACAAATAGACGCTGAAGTGGAGGCTTCAGTTGCGGTCATAGGGTTTTTATGTATGTTTTTCTTAGGAAAGTTATGAATGTGGCCAGACCCGTTTTAGAAACAAAAAACAAATGTTTCGCATTAAGAATGTATATTTTTGCCACGACATTTAAAAATAGAAGATGCATTGCACTTTTGTAAGTACTTATATGGTGGTAGAGTCACGCTCTATAACTTGTGGTTTAGTTTTGTCTATAGCAGGGGTCGGCTACCTTTTGGCAGGCAGGTGGAGCCACAAGGTCACAAGGTGGCAAAATATAATATAAGCGGGACTCACTTGTGATATCAACCCTACAAGTTTAATGTACGTACAATTAGTCATATCCCATAGAAAAGATGGAAAAAACAAAATGCTATAAAAAATGGTTAAATATAGGCAATTTAATTCTTACACATAATACGTTACTACGTTTAGGTTTGGGTTTTATGGGTAGAAAAGTTCATCTTACTTTTTAAACAATGCATTTATTTAGAATCTAAAACATTTTAGATATTTATGACTAATTTACAAAACAATCACGGGCGGCAAATAGGATATCCGCTGGCCGCATGTGGCCCGCGGGCCGCGTGTTGCCGACCGCTGGTCTATAGCATAAATGGGCTTAGTTTCACAGAAAATTACTGTCTCACAGAAAACTGACAGGATACGATTGGATAATGAGAGTACTAGGCATCAGATGTCTACGCTAGGGTTGTCACCCATATTGTTATAAATAGTATTATTATTTCTTAATCTTCAACACTACGTACCGTATAAGTTTGCACCTATTATTATTACAATAACGAGCGGAGTGGCGCTGAAAGGGCGAGTAAGCTAAAAAGAAAAACTTACTCAACTTCAATGGTTTCTTATGTTTACGCGAATATTACACATTGAAATAAAACGAATTTTAAGGATTTTTACTTTTAATGCTTACTCAACTTTTTTATTAGAGAATCCGGCAAACGGGTAATGGACAGTAAGTGATTGCCACCACCCATGAACACCTATAATACTGGATAAAATATTGAATTCATTAATATCAACAGCCCGACTCTACCACTTGCAAGCTCCTTTGGTGGCATTTCAGTTTTATATGACAGCTATCGGCAGTTTAGTCTTAGGGGGCATCCATTAATTACGTGATTTGGTGGCAATTTTAGTGAGTTTTCTACCCCCCTCCCCCTTGGTGACATGTCTTGAAGGAGTCGACTCAAGTTAATACCAAATTTTGAGGCATCCCTTCGAACACTCGAATATGTACGCAATAATTCCTCTAACATACAAAAAAAAAACTGCTTCCAAAACTCCCGTACTACAAGACATATGTTTTTAAAGCCGAGTGTTGAATCAAGACTCATGATCACAGAGATGTATAGTAATGTACAATTTATAAATAACTGTCTCTTTTTGCGTTAGAACGAACGCACACTGTAGCATTTTTTTGGCATAGTGTATGTGTTTATTTTTGCGATCCGTACATGTCTTGTGACGGCTACACGTCGCGCATTTTCGCCATTGACGCAACTTCAAAATGTTTGTTTACTGTACATCCGAATATTTTTGATTATTACATTTTTACTTTTATAATAGTCTCTTTCTTAGACTGCCTCGGTGGCGCAGTTGTAATTGCGCATGCATTACAACTGCGCTGAGATCTCGGGTTCGATCCCCGGTCGGGTAAAGTGATATTGGATTTTTCTGTCTAGAAATTCTCAGTATTAGCCCGGAGTTTGGAACTTGTGCCCGGTATGGCGATAAGCTCGCCCCTTATCACATTATGAGACCGAAATTCGGCGAAAAGTGGGTGTACTGGTTGCACAACATTCGGAGATTACAGGTGTGACTGTATATGTATGTATGTCACTTTCATATTAAAAGGGTATACTTCCCAGGTGGTACCATTGGCACCAAGTCAGGATCTGATGATGGGATCTCAGAAAAATCAAGGACAAACCCTCAAATTTTAGAGTGACGCATAATAGTAAAACGCATATAGTTTTTTATTGAAGTCGGTGTACTTTTTATGATTTCACCGGACATGCATTCATATACTTAGCAATGTTTTGACAAAAAAATATTTTTTCCAATATCTCTCTAGCATAAAGTGCATAATGTACATATTCTTTTTTCGAATAGTAGGTATAATAACAGATTAATGTGTTGCAATTTTTGAGAATTATTTCAAAGTGAGATAACGGGGTAGACATTCTGGCGTTCACTAAAAATTATGACGATTTTCAAGATATTTTTCAATAGTCTGGTAACCTAATATAAAAATATATGTCCAATATGGCTTCATCACAAAACTCCTTGTCTCAGTAGAATTTCTAAATGTAGAAAAAAAAACTTAAACAAGCATATCATAATTACCGTTTCTAATGTAAATTTTATTTAAAATTACAAACTCTATTAAAGTGTATCCCAAACTAAAAGAAGTCTTATAACTTTTGACATTCTTATAAAACTAATTTAGCCAAAATAATATTCATAACAAAATTAAAATAACAAACAATTTTCTTCATAAAATAATTTCTTAATTAAGTGATAAGCTATTAAATCGAGACGCGACGTTGAGAGAATTCATTGAGTAAATAAAATAATAAACATATCATGTGTTTCTGAGTCATGGTTTCAGTATTTACCTTAATATAACAATATATTGAGAAAATTCAAAAAGCCAATGATATGTATAATTTAGATGTTTCAAGTAACAAATTTCATAAAAATTGTATCGAATCAGTGTTATCAACTCTACTTTATTTTCGGCAGATCTACAAACTTTTAGTCTCTTGCCCAAATCTAACTACTTTTATTTTTCATTTTTTTTTATTACATTTCTGTAAAAATTATAATAGTGCTTTCAGCTTTTACCTTTTTTTTGACGAATTTATTGAATGTCGTAGGTAATAAATATAAAATAACCAGAGGGCATTACTGTACAAGCTATGTGCTGACATTTTATTTACTTTTTATTAAAAATATTCAAATACATTGAGTAAGTTGCCTATAAAATGATTGGTAGATAATTCAAAATACTTTTATTCTAGAATGAGAAAAAAGCTCCTCCAATTATTTAAAATGAATGCACCAAAGATGCATTTCGAACATGTCCTGAAATTTGCTTCAGTTCGCGGGAATTTATTTACTTAAATTTCCGAAGTATAATCATAATATTATACAATTATTAGAGTATAAACTGATAGGTTTATATGATTAATTTATTAATCGACCAATCGAATTGATTCCTATTTTAAATATTAACGAGCAATAACTTCGCTTTTTTATTGGTTCGATCCTAAAACTACCAACTTTTGAAATAATATATCTACCTCTATGGCAAAGTTCGGGTTGGTAACAGTGCATCAAATATGCAGTATATGGCTCTTCAACCGCGGCTTAATCTTATATAATCTTTCCACCTTTTTACCCTCTTGGGGGTAGAATTTTGAAAAGTTATCATATAACATACGTGTTTCAATGTTACAAGAGAATTACTGCCAGGTTTCAAGTAAATTTGACCACGAAAAATATCTTGTCACGGACCACGACAGATTGACTAGAATATTCATTTTATTTTCTATTTAGAAATAGGTACTTAGTATCAGCCCGGAGTCTGGAATTGTGCCCGTTATAGCGATAGGCTATCATGGGACGGTAACAAATTCGGCGTAAAGTGGGTAGCTACCCTTTCGGGAATTACAGACGTGAGTGTACGTGTAGAATATATGTATAGGTTTATAATAGGATTAAACTGGTTTCCAAATTTGCAAGTGCATGGAAGAAGGGTACTGATACATCCGACTAGACAGCTCCTCGATGAAAACCCTGCTATTCTGGCTCCTTTCGACGAGACGCGTTCGGCTGACTTCGATTGTTGCTTACTGACGTAATAATTTTGGCAACGCTCTGGGTACTTTCCACGTAATGTCTCTTGACAGTCAAATTATATTTAGACTGTACTGTTTACTATAAGGTTTAGTGTAGTCGTTTCGCCATCTCAGGCCAAAAACCCTCCAATTCGCATCACGAGTCGACGGTTCCTTTATTTTTTGAAAACTATATTAGATATCCCACAAGTATTTCTTCTAGTCTAAAATTAAGAGCATTTTTGTAGACATTAATCATTTGAAGATATGCGTGTGACTGTTGAGTGTAGTATTTTACCCAAAATGCACGTTTAAATGCTAAATAGATACCCATTTATGAGTTTGTACATATTTCAAAATAGGTCGCTATACTTCACATATTTTAGGTTTCCATACCTGATAATGCGAACTGTAATGTCTGAAATTAATGAGTTTGTTTTTAGTTTGTTATCCGTACGATCGGTCAGTGTCACCGCCGCGCCGGGCTGATTTGTGAATCTAAACCATCCAGGGCGCCCGCCATACAAAAAAAATCATTCAAATCGGTCCAGCCGTTTAGGAGGAGTTCATTGACATACACACGTACAGTAGAATTATATATATAAAGATATGTTGAGTACCTAATTACGGTCGCAATCATACGGATTATATGCATTTTATTTACTATACGTATCTCGATGATTGTAATGGAAAACTTCTTTTGCAGTCATCATAATATGTATACCAAGAAAACAAGTTTCAATCGCAAGTTTAAGTTTAATTTAAATCTATTTGTGTCTGATAAAGAGAATTCTTAGTAACTCCCTACTTTCCTTAAAACAATTTTTTATCCATTTTTAGGTCTGCATTAATATATATTTTTACTGTTATCTATAGTCGATGCCAATCAGAATGATTAAGTCACTTTAAATTATATGTCTAAGCTGATACCGCGCTTATCAGTCTGGTTTATTTCAGCCTGAAGTGGCATGACGTTGCTAACTGCAGTGCACATAGTATAAGTACCTATATTAAATGAAGCTTATTATAATTTTCATATAATCTGTGCATTTACAAAAAAATGTTTTTTCGAATCGGTCCAGGCGTCTTCGAGTAATCAGGTAACATACATAAAAAAAAGATTCCGACGAATTGTTAACCTTCTCCTTTTTTGAAGTCGGTTAAAAAGTGTTTTGATAAACGTGAAATGTTAAACAAAACAACGCGTGCCTTGGAATTACACAGTTTAATTCCCCCAACCCCTTTCCATCATCGAACGACAAGAGACACGGCGAAGCGTCATCGATACAATGACATGGTTGATATTCCACCAGTGCGCACGAAGCGTTTTGCTAGTACATTTATCATGCGCCCCGCTAGAGAGCGGAACTCTTTGCCGGAGTCTATATTTCCCGAAAATTTTAACCTGGGTAAGAGTGAATAGGTATCTTTTAGGCAAGCGCGCTCCACCGTAGACCACATCATCACTTACCATCAGGCGAGATAGTGGTCAAATTAAAAAAAAAAAACAAATTTAAAATGATATAGTTTGATTGTATGGAGCATGATAGAATGATAGCTCGTGCGAGTGGTTTAACCTGAGACTGTATTTATCGTATCCCTGGGGCCCCCGGTACAGGCATGCCTAGTGGGGGACCACGGTCAAACATCTTAGATAAGCATCGGGCTAATGTACAACTTATTTCACTTTATTCTGTATGATCTTTTATTTTGTAATTTTGTTAAGTGTTGTATATTTTAATAAATATTGTTTCATATTTTTTTGATTTTTCTAACGCAGGCCTATTTAGGTAAAAAAGAACAAAGGATATACCTACGTAATTACACGATTATTAGTGCAAATTGATTAGAATTGTTGAGAGCCATACAGTAATGCATTAGCGCTAGATGGATCGAATGCTATGACCTTAAACGTCCTTAGACAACTCGATAGCGTGACTTTTGAAACAGGAAAACAAGATAATATATTTATACATGTTTTTAATTAAAACTTTTAAATGGATAAAAAGGCGAATTAATGCCTTTCTTTATATTTACCTATCGGATTTATGCCAATTTTAGTTGTATCTATCTTGATGCTTATAATACATTATGTTGCTACAATTGAAGTTTTGTTAGATGAAGGCCAGTTTTGGGCGAACAACGAAAGTAGGAAATCGAAACTTGATAATCAAGTAGGTAACATACCTATTCCACTTGAAACAACTAGTTTTTGCCTTGTATAATAATAATGTCTTAAATAGTTTAATAAAAAACTAGCGGGCTCGGCAGACGTGGTCCTGCAGGGAAAAGCAGCGCCACACCGACAGCAGAGCCACCTATCAGGTCCAATTGTGTTTTCAAACCATCCAGGAACTATACACACAAAATTTCATCCAATTTGGTCCAGCCGTTTATGAGGAGTTAGGTGACAAACACACGTACAGAAGAATTATAATATATTAAGATAACAGAGTTACAACAACCAACTAAAGGTATGGGGAAGCCCACGCGTTTATTAGTTTTCGAGTGACCTCAGTAGCTCTGAGATGACCTTCACAGATAAACAAATTAACATGTTGTTTAGATAATAATACCCTAAGCGGTATATCTGTTTTTGGAAATAAAATTATATGATCTCCTCAAAATAAACAAATAAGTCTGAAACTATTAAGTTTATTTTATCCGGACTAGAATTAAGGATAGGTCTTACCTAAGTACCAATGAAATTCTATTTTTAAATTCATTTAGTGATGCCTTTTTATGAAACTGCTATCGAATGATTAGCTTTGCTGTAAGTGCAGTTAGTATGAAGACTTACTATTAAGCTTTATATCGTAAACCTAAATACGCATAAATTAAGTCATGTTTTGTATTCTTTATCAAAAAACATAAACCAGCATTGTCGAGGTTCAAGAATAGACCATTACCTACGGGACCGATAGGAAAATTTGTAAACGAAGCAAATATTTGAATTTATAAAGTAAGAGATACTTACAACATCTCGTGCTTGACGCATATCGATTTGTCTTGTCAGTCGCGATGACTGAGATAAAAGGTGATGAACGAGAAGCGTCGGGGTCCACAGCTTGCTGTCATAAATTCCACCGGGCACAGATAAATATTATATCCGCGTTCAGACGAATACCGGTATCAGTGACCGTAGTCGTGCAGAAGTGAAAGGAACAGCGTACTGTGCCGCGAACGACGCAGAACACTTGCTCGGCTAGTCGAGGGTCACCTTGAGACGACGACGCGGGCGCGGCGGCGCATGTGCACCACACCCTCGGCGGTCGGCCTCGCCGCCGCCGCCCCCCCCGCGCACGCCACGCGTCCCGCAACCGTGCACGGCGCGGCGCGGCGCCGAGTGACGTCGCGCTTAGCCCCCGGCCCCACGCCGCGCCGCACCGCCGCCCCGCGCGCGGCACAAGCCATATCGTATCCTTCGTTCACGTGACGCCCTTCACGCAATACCGCGTCAGCTAACGCAATCACTAGAGAAATGCTTGTGAAATTTTACATTCGACCATTTCACGGTTCAACCCACGCCGGATGAAGCCAACATAAAATAAAAGTCTCCACAAGGTCGAAGAGGTACATAAGGGATAGTCTCGGGACCATTCCGCCCATACACCCACCACTGTAACTCCTGTAGCCAAGTTCGACATTGGAACGCATTGTTCATTCGATATGGAAATCGTTTATTGATCATGTAGGCACTCATTACAATAAATAAATTATAACTAAATAAAACTAAAAAATACGCTTATAGCTATCCAAACCAAATTGAAAATATTTCGAATAATTTTATTGTAAAAAAGCGCGGGATACATCAAATGTTACCAATAAGTTCATTGGTAGCTGTTTATAAAAGTAGACTTATTATCAGGATATAGTAAAAAGCACCCCACGCTCTTTTATAATCAAACTAGCTGTTGCTCGCGGCTCCGCCTGCGTGGAGGTTATATTCTGGAGCAGAAGTAAACAATCCAAGGAGTTGTCTTCTGCACTGAGGCACCTGTAGCGATTGTCCAGCCTCTCAAGTGTTGTGCCTGAATCTTGAGATTGCATCTAAAGAATACCCCATCAGTTTAACCTCACTTTGCCTCTTTTAGGGATGATTTTTCAAAAACTTTGAAACACGTACCTATTTCTTTATTTCCTACCAATTGCCTAAATATGAATTTACAGATCCCTAAGTCGAGGAATTATGGATTTCCCATACAAATTTTGAACTCCTATTTGACCCCTTTCAAGGTTGTTTTTTGAGAAAAAAGATAGCCTATGTCCTTCTCCACAATATAATCTATTCCCGTACCAAATTTCATTACAATCCGTTCAGCCGTTTAGTCGTGAAGAGGTAACAACTAAACAAACAGAGTTACTTTCGCACTTATAGTATTAGTATGGATTAACCGAATTATTTTCTACTTTTTAGTCCAGCTAGCTATTAAACAATGTTTTTTTAAACTAATTTATTTTCTGCCTTTTTTAATTGTTAGCAAACAACCGTTACAAGCAGTGAAATTTAAGTTGAATTGAATTGTGAAATTTGTTTGGGAACTCCCAAAACACCATAAAATGTTATGCTGTTTTAAGACAAAAAATGCTTCAACGTTAGTTTAGTGACTTACTTTCAACCCCTAGTGTATGGGGGTGAGCCCTCTAAGAATTCGATTCTAAACTTTGCGGTTTCTGAATTCCCATAGATTCTTTCACCCCTTTAAGGGATAGATTAATGAATCCCATTTACTCCATGTCCGTTCTTGGGGTTATAGGTTACCCAAAATAATGACTACAAAATGCGAGAAGGATATCAATCAAATGAAGGATGCAGATATTTCTTTGAGCTTTATACAACGATCACTTGCTCTCTTAGGGTCTCATTATGTTGCCCACTCGCCACATACGTTTCACATCCACCCTTCGAGCCTAACGCTCTGCCGACTCCACTGTGACGAATCAGTCAGAAATAGGAAATTTGTTCCTGGTCACCGTTTACTTCAACTGGCTTTTGAAGGCAAGTAAAAGATTTAAAGCAGGACCTCCATCAGGGCACTCGGGCATGTGGGGTCGTTACTTGTCAAAAGCTCGCCACAAGCTGTGCTGCGGGTTGATTATAGTTGGGTACTATTAATGTTAGACATTAAACTAATATGATCAAGTATTTATTAGCTAAATAAGAATCACTGATTTTTGACTGCATATTACGTAGATATATATTTTTATTTTGCAAAACGGTTATAGTGTACGTGAAGAAGTAAGAAGTACCTACGTGATGCATGAAGAAAGAAACGCAAACGCGTTGTCTTGCACGCTGTGTACATATCGTAATATTCACAAGAAAGCATCTTAAAAAAAAAACAAAAATATTGTAGAACTACAAGGCCAGTAGAGCCACAATCATTTGTTTTAATACATTGTGTGCCTAATGCTAATGACGACCCGAAAATGTCACTCAAATATTGCTGTATTTTTAATTCATATGATATATTCTTATTCGGTACGTACTCATAAATTTCGATAAGTTTTTATATTTATTCAATGATAAAAATGTGCATAGCAAATTGCAGATCAAGTATCATCACAAAATGCAAAACTCTAACTGCAAACATAGAATCAATATAATAATGTATGCCATGTATAAAATTATTAAATAACACATTACGATTTGTTGTGTGGATACAAAATAATAAATCACACTATTTAAATAATATATATCCGAAAGTTTGTAAATGTGTTTGTTCCTTTTTCAGGATGTAACGGAAAACGCTGAAATGGAGAAAATATGTTTCTGGAAGAAAATATTGGATGTACTTATCTATAGTGTACGGTATAGCCCCCTTTTTTTTGTCGCGGGAAAAGCGTTTTATTACTGCCGCCCGCTTAGGGGGGAAGCGGAATAAGAATAAAACGGGTATGCTGGACTAGCCGGTCTTACGACCCAGCATCCCCCTCGCTCGGATGATGGCTATCCCTGCTGCCGCTGGGCCGAGTCCCTACCCCCTATGTACACCCCACCCGACACTACCAGCTAAAACCCCGCGGTGGCCTTCTTCGGCGCTTACGGAGCGATCCCGGGGTATTCTATGGAGTGCTAGAATTGCAGCCGGAATCGCCCCTGCGCGGTGCCGCGTAGCAGCCCATCTCCCATCTCCAGCCCCCGCGCACCGAACAACGACAGCGAGCGAGGCCTTACCACCCGCGCTGCCGTCCATCTCGGGGTCGCACGATGCTCCAAATTTGGGAGTGCATCGATACGGGCTGACAGCCCCCCGCTGCGCGCCCGCGACCCCCGATGGCCCCTATTAGTCGCCTTCAAAATTCAAACGCCCCCATTCCACAGGGCGGGAGACGCCGGTACGGTATAGACCCCTACAATATCGTTGTAATCACGCATGCCAATCTAGGAAATGCAAGTTTATAAGAAATAACAATGCCCTGTCTAGGAAATTTATGCATGTCATGGGCTAAGTGATTTATTTACAATTATTGATAATATCCGCCTAATTTACAAAATGTTTACTACAAGAGAATAAATACCATCTAACAAACTTTGCCTGAAGTATGAATCTTCATAAATTAATATGAAATTGACTAGTCATTATCCATATTCACCGGGCATTAATCGCTATATATAGAATATACATATAAGTAGATTTTTTTTTAATTATAAGCTCTCGTTGAATAGTTAGCATTAATTTCGTCGTTTTACAACAAATTTCGTCAGAGAGCCTGCATTAGTCACATAACACAGCGACTGTAATATCGGAACCAGGGCGCCTAGCTTTGACGCGATGACGTGCCTCCAAACATGTTGCCTTTTACTCTTCGACGCTTGTAAGCCGTGATTCGACTCACGCGCACACCCATATTGAACATAATATACACACAGGATTTCGAGTCAAGAATTTCAGTAAAAAGCTTATACAAAAACTTACCTACAATAGGCTAGTTGACTGTTTATGGGAAAATGTTTTATTTTATTCTTCATGGTCTATATTATTTAAATATTATCATTAATAATCATAAAACATAAGGTTTCAAGATTTCATTTGCATTTTTATAAACCAAATTTATTTTTCCCGCCAAAATTAATAGACGATTGGCTCACGTTTTATAGATTTTTCAGACGGTGACGTCATAAATTATGGGTGTTTCATGTCACGTCCCAAAATGCTTTATTTTTGCATATTTGTTTCTTGAAAAAATTAAATAATCACATATTTAACAAATTGGTTTAATTTTCGATATTTTTAGACTAAAATATCTTATAAAAAACAAAATTCTATCAGGTTTTCACTTACTGTCAACTACCCTATTATCTCATTCAGCCGGCCTACTACAAGTCTTATTGTAATATTACAATGCGATTTTGTACCATGAATTTACATTGCAATATTACAACAATACTGCTCTAAGAGTTGGTGGTAGGCCACCAGTATAGTTAACAATTCCTGAATAATTCCTAAGTAAATAGAGATTTCTAAAAATAAGATAATGCGACATTGAGCACGAATTTATTCTTATCATTGCGCAATAAATCAATTTATAAATTTATCTTGTATATTTCATCTGATCATTTAAAATGATGATGCATATTTCAAGTATCGATTGAAACATTACTTGCAACAATTACACATTTGGCGTAGGTATTTATAGTGCATATAATATATAAGCTCCTTTTTATACGTCCTTCCAACAGCACGGTCGCGTCGGCATCGAGTAGTGATAACAACACGCGGGCTGTGTCAAAAAATTATTTAATCTTATGAAAGTTATATCCGTCTAATCGTGGTAGACAGTTTAGAAACGATTCTATACGACTCTATCAAGAGCGTTCTCTCTATACCTGCAAATAGAGCTTGAATGTGATCGTCTTCTTTATTTGGATTGATGTAACTATCATAGCCCTATGTCAAATTGCATATCAGCTGTACAGACAAAACCGTAACTATGACTCTTTTAAAATAAATAAATTGCTTGAAGTTGACGCAAACGTTGCGTCACGTTGATCGGTTGCGTGGGCCAATTTGTCAACATAGTGGCTGGTGGAAAACTATATCATGTAAGACAATACACGTAAAATAACTTTACTGATGTTTGTTATATCTCCCGGGCTATGTATCTATCTATACTAATATATGAAGAGGTAAAGTTTGTGCATTTTGATGTTCGGGGTAATCTTCGGTACTATGGATCCGATTTCGAAAATTATTTCACTGTTAGAAAGGTATATTATCCCTGTGTGCTATACACATGTGACTATATATTTTAGTAAATAAATATTTTTTATTAATCACACCACGCGGACGGAACAGCGGGCAAAAGCTAGTAACATATGATAAAGCAGTGAAGTCAGTCTACTATCGTTAAATTTGTTCACTTATCATATAAAGATCTTATGATGTTGGTAGGTACAATTAAAACGACTGGGTATTACCCTAAGCGCTATATAATTTGCTATTTGCAAGAAATAAACTAGGTAATTAGAGTTTTATCTCGGATTAGTTTTTCTTTGTTATTTCGGGAGGAAAATTACCTTTTGTATGTATGGACATATATCAATTAAGGTCATTACCACAAAACAAAACTCTATACTTATGTAAGATATAGTAAATTTAATAGATTATATTATTAGTGGTAACTATTTTTGTAATCAAAATACTTATTTTTAAAGGCAAATAAAAATATTGAAGTTATAAGAAAACTAACTTTTGCTTAATCCACGACCAAAAGAGTCTCAACTCTGAAGAAAGTTCAGTTTGTAGTATAATATGTATTTCCACGTGTTTTAGATAACAATTTAGGTAATATAAATATGATGTATGCAAGTATGGTACCTAGAGCTATCTACTAATGTAAGTATGGTGGCGCGTACATGCGCGAACGCATGTCTGTAAATTAATATAAAGAAATAAGACATTTCATTGGAAACCAAAATTGCATAGCTGTGAGTGAAATGGGAAATAAAATTAAAATAAAACTACTTTTTTACTGATTTTATCCTGGTTTACTATAATTTTTTGTCCCGACAGGTTTCGAAAATTTGACAGCCTTCATGGTGACGAGGCGAACCCGTAAAATGAGTTTTAATCAATATTAAAATATGTGATTGCTCACCTCAACAAATACTTGAGCTTTTAATATTATTTAAATGGAATGTTAAGCTACATTAAGTGTATCTGTTGTTTAAAATACCTGTTCAATCAAATAATCAAGTTTTGCACATTTCCATATTTAAAGTTCATTTTATGATTACATTTAAATGTCTTCATTGAAATATTATAATCATTTGAAGTAGGTACAGCAAACGTTTACCTTATAATGAACCTGGTCGTCAGCCATGATCTTAGATTTTTTGGATTTGGAGCAAAAGCCCTGGAACGCACTCTGCAACACTGTCAACATGGAAATAATCCGTCACCGTACTCCGTCGCGTGTTTTCTACGAGCCTCTTTATTAAAATCCTTTATCTTAACGCTCAATGTAATACTATCTTTATCTAAATTGCGACCACTGAAATGCCGCAATAACTATATTATATGTATTATAAAATTAACGATCTATTGTTTTAACTTGAAAGCGGAGAAACAATAAAGTAATTCACTTTTATGTGCCGATCGGGCGAATAGGTAGTTGTTATGTTTATGCTGGTGGTCTTACGAAGACTAAAATACGTACTGAGCTATTGATAACAAGACACCCAGGTCAACCGTCCCCTTGGCACGTGAAACTTGGATCTGTATCAAATAATTGTAATGATGATTAAAAAAACTATAAGTACTCGTTTCCAAAGGGTTTATTGACATTTTACCTTGCACCCACCTAAGTAAGTAGGAAAATGCTTATAAAAACAGCAATATTATTTGGGAAATATATACTTGGTTATATTTAAACTTAACATGAGCTCTCGTCTGTGTTTGGTAGCCGAGATAATTCTCGTCACGGTATGTTATAGGAGGCGACTCTGCCAAATCGTTTATCCCAATTCCGAATGAAAATCTGTTTAACAACCAGAAGAGAAAAAAGTACTTATCTGTTTTGTCTTTGCCTATTCATCCAGATTAAATTTTTATTTCAAATGACTGTCATAGGAAAAAAGGATTAGGAAAAACGATATAGGATAGAGCCCAAGATGCAAGTGCAGCTTAGTTTGGGTTCCACTAGCAAATATTGTAAAATTATTGTACATGTACTTTACTTAAATAAATTACTAACTTGGAATTCATTGAACATTTATTATTAACAGGAAATATAGGAATAATGTGAAATTTAACTTTTGTTTACGAATTGCGTAAAGATTGGATTATTCTGTTGGTACTTTACTTATTGACAGCCTCCGTGGCGCAGTTGGCGAGTAGCCGGCTGTGAAACGAGAGGCCGTGGGTTCGATTCCCACACCGGGACAAATGTTTGTGTGACAGACAGATATTTGTGTCCGGGTCTGGGTGTTGTGAGACCGAAAGTGTCTCGTAGTCCCTGATACCCACAACACAAAACTCGTATCTTAGTGTGGGGTCGGGGCTATGTGTGTGACTGTTGGGTGTTATTTATTTATTTGGACGTGATTAAATTAAATTAAGTTTATATAAAACTTAAAATATGACATCAAGTTATAAACAAAAATAAAACAAAATATCTGATAAAAACGATAGTAGAGCCGATTCTAGTATTAGTCTAGTTGTAGTCTAACCTACTGCCATAATAAGAAGAACATTTTCTTGTACTGAATTTTAATTCAGTGTTTTTTCTATAAAATGTATTACTTTTAAATGACACTTAAATATTTATTAAACCTAAGTACCTATAGCCGGATAACGAATGATGAGTATTAAAATCGTTAACAAACAGCCGTGAATAATTTTATGTCGGTCAATATATTAATTTATTAACAATTTATTGTAGTTATAATATAATTTTATCGTCACTTAGACATTTATATGTGTACAAACTATAATATTATCTAATAATGTAATATTCTCGTTGAACTCATCATTCACAGTTCGGCACTTGTCGGCAGTAATTAGCTCTCGAGTGCGTACCATCCTGCTGACAACCCGACTCGCGTCGCGTGTTAACATTTAGATTTATTGTCATTTATAGTTAATAAAATTTATTTATTTACTATATACTTAGTTGCGATACCCTAGTTGGTTGTGGTATGGACTGTCTGTGTATGGACACTAAGAATTCTCATAAGAATTTCTAAGGTGTGTGAAGTCCACCAACCCGCATTAGGCCAGCAGGGTGGACTAAGGCTTGACCCCTCTCATTAGTAGAGGAGGCCCGTGCCCAGCAGTGGGATAATATTAAAATACAGGGCTGGTATTATATTAAACATAGGATCATAGTACACATTAAATAAAAACTTAGCACGGCATCTCATATCTCATATCATATTATGCCATGGGGTCTCTATGTCGGATTCGGCCACCTTTTAGGCCCCACATCAATGTAGAGAGGGTGCGGATTCGAAACGGCTGTAAAATGAAGAATGGGTATTTCCCTACCCATTTGGAGGAGTTGTCGCCGAAATTGGTGCGGGCGGCGGGCGCGCTCGGCCGCCTGCTGCCGAACCTAGAGGGACCTAGTTACCCTTGCCGAAGTTTATACGCTGGAGTCGTGCGGTCAATGACCCTTTACGGATGTCTCGTATGGGCCGAGTCCCTGAACCCTGCGTCTGCGTCGCCCTGATGCGCAAACCGCAGCGTTTGGTGGCGCAGCGAATAGTCAGCGGTTACCGCACGATCTCCCACGAGGCGACCTGCGTATTGGCCGGCACACTCCCTTGGGAGTTGGACACCAAACTCTGCCACCAAGCTGCCGTCAAGAGAGGCTGGCCCCGAGGGAGATTGCGGCCTAGTTTCGCAGAACCGCCGTGGAGGAGTGGCATTCCAGCCCAAGTGCGCGCTCGAGGACTGTCGCAGCAGTGCGCCCTGTCCTAAAAAGTTGGCTAGACAGGCGCCACGGGGCGCCTACGTTCCGACTGACGCAGGTATTAACGGACCATGGGTGTTTCGGTTTGTTCCTGTGTCGGATCGGAAAGGAGGTGTCCACTGTGGCAACTGCCGCGAAGACACGCCCCAACATACGTTGGAGGAGTGCCCAGCCTGGGACGAAGAGCGCAGCGCTCTCAGAGCAGTCGTCGGAGGAGACCTCTCGCTGCCGGCCGGTCCATGGTCGCCAGCCGGAGGTCCTGGCGTGCGGTGGCCCACTTCTCTTCATCTCGCAGAAGGAGAGTGCTGAGAGGTATCGGGAACGATATGATCCCTCCCGCCGCCAGTGAAGACGTAGGAGGCGCCAGGTGGACGACTGACCGGCGTCTCCCGCCCTGTGGAATGGGGGCGTTTGAATTCCACCACGGTAACCCCTTTTTTTTTTTTTTGTTGTCGCGGGGAAAGCGTTTTATTACTGCCGCCCGCTCCGGAGGGAAGCGGATTAAGAATAAAACGGGTATGCTGGACTAGCCGGTCTTACGACCCAGCATCCCCCTCGCACGGATGATGGCTATCCGTGCTGCCGCTGGGCCGAGTCCCTAACCCCTATGTACACCCCACCCGACACTACCAGCTAAAACCCCGCGGTGGCCTTCTTCGGCGCTTGCGGAGCGATCCCGGGGTATTCTAAGGAGTGCTAGAATTGCAGCCGGAATCGCCCCTGCGCGGTGCTGCGTAGCAGCCCATCTCCATGGAGGGCTAAGGAGCCCCCGCGCACCGAACAACGACAGTGAACGAGGCCTTACCACACGCGCTGCCGTCCATCTCGGGGTCGCACGATGATCCGAATTTGGGAGTGCATCGATACGGGCTGACAGCCCTCCGCTGCGCGCCCGCGACCCCCGATGGCCCCTATTAGTCGCCTCGTACGACAGGCAGGGGTTACCGTGGTGGAATTCAAACGCCCCCATTCCACAGGGCGGGAGACGCCGGTCAGTCGTCCACCCGGCGCCTCCTACGTCTTCTCTGGCGGCGGGAGGGATCATATCGTTCCCGATCCCTCTCAGCATTCTCCTTCTGCGAGATGACGTTCTCGCAGAAGTGGGCCACCGCACGCCAGGACCTCCGGCTGGCGACCATGGACGACACCACGGCCGGCAGCGAGAGGTCTCCTCCAACGACTGCTCTGAGAGCGCTGCGCTCTTCGTCCCAGGCTGGGCACTCCTCCAACGTATGCTGGGCCGTGTCCTCGCGGCAGTTGCCACAGTGGTGGCACACGGCGGACACCTCCTTCCCGATCCGACACAGGAACGAACCGAAACACCCATGGTCCGTTAATACCTGTGTCAGTCGGAATGTAGGCGCCCCGTGGCGCCTGTCTAGCCATCTCTTTAGGACAGGACGCACTGCTGCGACAGTCCTCAAGCCCGCAGTTGGGCTCTCCAGCCTGGTATGCCACTCCTCCACGACGGTTCTGCGAAACCGGGCCGCAATCTCCCTCGGGGCCAGTCTCTCTTGACGGTGGCTGGACGCCTCCTCCCGCCAGAAGAACGCTGACGAGAGGAGTTTTGCGTCCAACTCCCAAGGGAGTGTGCCGGCCAATACGCAGGCCGCCTCGTGACCACGGTAACCCCTGCCTGTCGTACGAGGCGACTAATAGTGGCCATCGGGGGTCGCGGGCGCGCAGCGGAGGGCTGCCAGCCCGTATCGATGCACTCCCAAATTCGGAGCATCGTGCGACCCCGAGATGGACGGCAGCGCGGGTGGTAAGGCCTCGTTCGCTGTCGTTGTTCGGTGCGCGGGGGCTCCTTAGCCCTCCATGGAGATGGGCTGCTACGCAGCACCGTGCAGTGGCGATTCCGGCTGCAATTCTAGCACTCCTTAGAATACCCCAGGATCGCTCCGTAAGCGCCGAAGAAGGCCACCGCGGGGTTTTAGCTGGTAGTGTCGGGGTGTCCATAGGGGGTAGGGACTCGGCCCAGCGGCAGCAAGAATATCCATCATCCGGGCGAGGAGGATGCTGGGTCGTAAGACCGGCTAGTCCAGTATAACCTTTTTATTCTTATTCCGCTTCCCCCCGGAGCGGGCGGCAGTAAAAACGTTTTACACGCGACAAAAAAAAAATTGGTGTCTCTGTGTGATCCTTTAAATCAGTTTAAAATACCTTTTTATTAACTGACTTCAAAAAAGGGGGAGGTTAACAATTCGTCGGAATCTTTTTTTTTATGTATGTTACCCGATTACTCGAAGACGCCTGGACCGATTCGAGAAATTATTTTTTTGTTTCAAAGGGTATACTTCCCATGTGGTCCCATTGGCACCAAGTCAGGATCTGATGATGGGATCTCATAAAAATCGAGGGCAACCCTCAAATTTTAAAGGGACGCATGATTTGTTTTTATTGAAGTCGGTGTACTTTTTATGAATAAAAAACTTTTTTTGTTACCAGGATTAGCATAACGCTGCAAATTCCTTGCCGCGTTCTTTTTTGAGATAGTAGTGTTATATGAATAGAAAACATTGGTATTTTTTTCCACTAAAAGACTGGACATAATCTGCTACGTCCTAGACTGCTAGTATCACAGTTTATTGGTATAAGTATCCAATGATATTATATTATAACATCTTTGGACATTGTTTTTAATATAATATCATTGGGTATATCAGTGAAATAAGTGATTAATTTAAAAATATCATAATAAGCAAAAAAAATTAACATCATCGAATGAATAAAAACGACTCGTTTTTAATGTATCGTGGTTTTAGCAAATATCAAATATGTATATTTAACTACCTATGTGAACTTTAGCACGAGGAAAGAGGAAAACAGAACTAGAATTATTGAATAATGACGTGGATTAGTACCTATTATTTTGAATCACAATATACATATGCATATATGATGTAATTTTATGTACATACTAGCTTGCATACTTGCCCGCGGCTCTGCCTGCGTGGAAGTTATTTTTGGAAGAAAAGGTATATCATTCATGGAAGCATCATAAGCTATAACAGCATTTTCCTATATCTGCCTAGTAGTCAATTTATAGAGCCTAATATTTTTCTGGGATAAAACAAAAACATTAATTCAATAATAAACCATCTGCGTAACAAAATTCATATAAATCCGATCAGCCGTTTTTGGCGTGATTGAGTAACAAACATTGAAATATACAAACGTTCACATATATAATATAAGTTGGATATAATGAGAATATTATGTATTCAATAATCTCAGTTTGTTCTGTATTCTGAGTCAATAATTAAGTTTTTTCAACATAATAATACTTCCTGCAAAGTCTAGCAGCGCCATCTAGGTGTTTCATGTGTAGAAGTTTGTATAAAACAGTAATTTTGTTAGAAGCGCCATCTATGATAGAAGTACTATAACGCATTATGAAAGAGCCTTATCATAATGGTGATATATTTATCTAAAAACTGTATTCATAGAGGACGCTATTAGTTTCAGCGCTGATAAATTGCCTTAATTCCTTTATTTTAATTTCTTAGACAAATAGTTATTAACATTTCAAAGCGTGTAATAGTACAACATTTTATGACTATTCTAATTATACTGCAAGCTAACTATGAGTTTCTAATAAGCAAAAGAAGCTTGCGGCAGGTTCTGCAAGACCACATGAAGTACTGAGTTTGGATTAATGATGAATCGGTCGAAAATAATAATAATGACCAACAATATAAAAAACTGGGTTGTAGTAGATAGGTAGGAAATAAGATATCCACGAGTACACTTATTTAGGCTAGCTAGTTTCCTTCGAAAACACGCAAGATAAAGAAATTGATCGTCAAATTAACCAGTGGAAAAGCTACTGGTCCATGAAGAAGCTTATGAAGGGAGAGGAAGCCTTGGGTTCGATTCTCGCACCAAAGTTACCGAATGTTATCGTTACAGATTAATGTTTGTTTCGGGTCTGGATGTTATGGGACCATATTCCCTCGTTCTCGATACCCACGATATAGGTTTGACGTAGTGTGGGGTCAGAAATATATGTGTGACATTTTGGTGTATTTATTTACTATTTTATTTATATGTACCTATATTATTACAAATCATAATGATAACAATATCAATTATTACTCATTTTTAATATTCTGTGAAATAAGTTGCAATATGAGTGAAAGTCTTCACGTCTTTTATATAATACTCGCTGTTGCTCGCGGCTCCGCCCGCGTGGAGGTTATTTCGGGAGCAAAAGTATACAATCATCATATTATCATATCATCAGTCATACATGATTGTTGCGTAACTTTAACCGTTTACGCAGTGCACGCAAAACAAGCTCTGAAAATGAATATATTTTCCCGTTTTTGCAACATTTTTCATTGCTGCGCTCCGATTAGTCATAGCGAGATGTTTTTTTTCATAGCCTATAGCGTTCCTAGATAAATGGTTTATCCAACACTAAAATATTTTTTCTATTAGAAACAGTACTTCTTGAGATTACCGCGTACAAACAATCAAATAAACGTACACATATTTAGCCGTTTTTCAAAATGTAGCTTTTAAAATTGTGAATTAGTGGTTGAAAGTTTTCTGTCTGTTACATTTTCCCGCCTGAACTGAAAACACTGAACAGACTTTTATGAAAATATTTTTATATTTATATTTTTTACGGCACAGCAAGGTGTCCACACTGCACCTGATGGTAAACGTAATGCCGTCTAATTAGAGTATCAAGAAGCTAGACACAATCTATCCCCCGTTACTCAACACAATCATGCCGGCCTGCTGTGTAGACACCACAAAGCTGTGGCTCCGCAAACCAGTACGAGTGATTCTAGTGTGGAAGGGAGAGGATAAGATTAAATTCTTCGGAGTATTCGACATGACATACAGACGGCAGAGCTAAGCTAAGCGAGGAAATATCCCTTCGCAGCAAACAATGCGGATGGCCCGCCGCAGTAACCCATCCAAGGCATCGAGGTATATACGTATTTAGCGAAACCGTCCCAGAAGTGCGAGCAGTATTCCATTCCGGCCGCACGTGTGCTTAATAAAAGCGGTAGAGCTGACCGGGCGTGAAACACCGCCGTACGCCACCGTTGTTCAGGATTCAGAGCCTGTGTGAAGTGGCGGATATTACGCCCTCCATGTGACTCATTGGATTAAGATCACAGTGTATATCCATACCTAACAGACTCAGGTCAAGGATTTCTTGCACGAGAACCCAATCCCCTAGGCTTCTTGCAATTGATCTCAACCCGACTCCTGAGAAAAAAAAAAACATTCCATCTAGGGTCTGGTTGAGCTGAATGATCCTATCCTTATCAAGAGATAAGATCCTCACTAGACATATTCAGATAGATGTAGTAGGTTAAGCTAGCTAAGCTAAGCTAGACTAGGGATTACACCCATCCCTTCCAAATCCGTCCAGTTTCCTTTTGATTTTACCCTCCCATTCCTTACCCTTCTCCCGATCATCATCTCCCGTCACTTCCTTTACCGAAGATCAAGTTTTTACCCTCCTTTCGATATTCGATTTCGGGATCAAACTTGAGACCTCTTATTTCACAACCGACTACACGTCCACTACACAATGCAGACTGTCAAGTATGAATTGTCATAAATCCGTTGAATTTTGAGTTCTAATATCAAAATAATAGAACTGAATATATGGTTAATTGAATTAATAATGTTAGTATAATATTTCGTTGTGGAATAAAAACTTTTTCGTTGGTATTCATGAATTTTATTAGAAAAATATTCTATCAAAACAAAAAGTAATATCAATTGTCATTAGAAAATCGATATTAAGAATTTCCAAAAAATAATCTGTTTGTCTATTTACTATTTTGTCAGGGTTGCTCCGATGATGATGGAATCTGGTATTTTTTTTTATCCTGGCACGGCACTGTGACCACACTGCACCTGATGGTAAGCGCAGTGTCGTTTAGTTAGAGTACCAACTAGCGACAGACAATCTATCCCTCGCTACTCAACACAATCATGCCGGTCTAATGTTAAAAAGTATAGATAAAATTTGACAGGGGTGGAGCCGCGTAAAAAAATTATACTCGGTTGATGCATTTTCAGAAATCAAAATTTTGCAAGATCGAAGCGAAGATCCGGGCGAAGATTTCATATTCGCCCGGATAGCGACCACCGTACACAGGGTGTTAAACCCGCCATAGTGGCACACGCAAGTGTGTCGCGTTCCGGGATCAGCCAGTGTACATCAGGGTTTTGTCGGGGGTCTAGAGTTAGGGTACGATGTTTGGCTACTTTGCGGCTTTCTGAGTACTCTGACACTAGACCCTCGACCGCTTCTTCACCTTCTTGCCCATGGCGTAGTGTGAAGAAGCAGGCCAACATGATTGTGTGAAGTAGCAGGGGATAGATTGTCTCTCGATACTCTATACTCTATTTGGACGGCACCATCAGGTGCAGTGCGGTCACTTTGCCGTGCCAGGATAAAAAAAAAGTTTTGATCTGTAATGACTGTCGCTGTAATAACTTATAACTATACAAGTACACGCATAACTAGTTCCTCCTTTGCCGTGCCAGAATAAAAGTGCCGTGTCACTTTACGTTGGTTTTCTGTGAGACAGTGGTACTACCCCGGTCGAGCCGGCCCATTCATGCTGTAGACAAATATGTCTACAGCGTAGCTCTACCACTTCTATGCCATAAAATTGTACTTACTTTACGCACTTGCCATTATAAAATATCTGATATTCATCTGGACATATTTTACTGCGGAACACTGATTTGTTTGGAACTGGGTTCGTTAGTGCGCTCGTCAGAAACAGACACATCCAAAACAATACAAAGTATAACTTGAAACCCATTTTTATATAAGTGAGGTAAGGCTGCTTCTCGCGCTATAGTGTAGACAGTCTGGAGCAGAATGTGCGGAGATTGTTTTCACGAGGCTTATAAATACCAGCCGGCTAATTTTATTGTTTTTAAGAGATACGAATATGAGATAAGTACTTAATATTTAGTTCGCAGAAAGATTGAATTCCGCGAGTGATAAATTTAATAATTTCTCACATAGGGACGGGACATTATGCGCTGCAATAAATAGGCATAAGACTGGGAGCTCTCAAAATTCTGAAATTGTGTGTATACACGGATCGCATACGCCTTCTTGCTATAAGAAAATACTAAAAAAATGACATTCCTATTTTATTAAACTTCTTAAAAAATAATCTTCTTCTTTGTTCTCCTTCTTAATCTCTTTTATTGGCCTTATGTTACAAATAGTGATCTAAATAACATAAATAAGACTTAACCCCTAAGGGTTAAGTCTTATTTTTGTACCATCTAAATGGTAATTAAAATTATTGTGGTTAAAGATCTTTATTTCTCACTAGCTTTTGCCCGCGGCTTCGCCCGCGTGGAAATATTTTTGGGAGAAAAGGTATATGTCGGAGTATAATGAATACGGAGACTGAATTGACCTTACGAATAATTTTATCTTTTGTAAATTGTGGGTACCGTCAGTTGTTTTACTATTTTGAAGGTAGGTTCGAGTTGATTATTAGATGATCTCATTCGTAGTGGGGCACAACGAAAATCACAATATAAAAGAGTGCCTCATCATTTCGCTGAGCATTCAGGAATAATTATTAGACGAGTCAATATCCTATCTCGAATAGTTTAGTAATTTAGAGGTCGTAATGCCCAAGTGCTGTTTAACTGATCGTTGCCTACAATTAAAGTGATGATTCAACGCCATGTGCGTCTCAGTGCAAAGTGTAATTGTAAACCATGGTTTTTCTTGCCAGTTCTTTTTTCCGTGGATTATTGTATTTCGAACTGGCAGTAGCTTAAAAAACTGAAGTGTTCAACTCGTGTTATTTCTACGAATCTATCATACCATGTGCATCCTGTCTATATCTGGAGATCGGAGAAGGATGTATAAGCCCTCTTCCAGCCTCTTCATATGGTGACCTGTGACTTCATGACCTTTCACCTGGACATAATAAGTGGGATCTACCCGTGGATTTATGTGAAATTTGGTGAGTCGCTTTCAGTTTTTAAATTTAAATGCCGATTTTTAATTTTAATCTTTCTGCTAAACTTACGATTTATTTAGTTGGAAATATGAGGATTTGTTTCGTACCTTATTGATTTTTGTTCTAGTATGAAAGGGAGAGGATGGGATAAGATCAAACAATTCTTCAGAGCATTCGCCATGATACAGACGGTATAACACGCTAAGCGAGGAAATATCCCTACGCAGCTGTAGCGGCTCTAGGCTGTTACTCACGTCTTGCACTCAGATTTTGCTTAACTGCTAATTACTCAGTGATATTATAATTGGACGTCCACTGTCCTCTGTGGCGTAGTTGTAATGTACGCGGTACGACTGCCGTGCGGGGTCTCTGGTTCGATCCCGGGTTTGGTAAAGAGATATTGGGATTATCCGCCGTGAGCATGGAGTTGTGCACGGTATGGTATAGGCTCACCCCTATCACACATAGGATGATAATAAGCTGCGCGAATTATGGGTGTACTGGTTACACCTCTGCCTACACCTTCAGGGATTACAGTTGTGAGTGTGTATGTATGTGAAAATACGTAACAGTTGACGCGTGTGGTGATTTAATGAACCTTGAATTTGATGTGGTTCAATTCTAGCTTGAATGAGTGTTGAAAAACATTTACTCTTATAACTAGTGTTAAATAAAAAACTATAATCAAAGGTACCCCTCAAACCTAGGTTTTAACGTGTTATGAAAAAACTGCATTGAATGAATAATTTAGTAATAATTGTTTTACGGGTCTAGTTTTTATAAAAGTTACAGAATTAATAATCTATAATCAAGTTAGTCAAGTATAACGATTTAATTTTTTAATTTTAATGTTGGTATTGGTGGTGACTGTTAGTTCTAGTTTTAATTTCTACCCGGTAATAATTTAATGTTATATTAATAGTTACGCTAAACTTTGCAATTAATTGAGGTTAAAATGAGTGTGTCTATGCCAATGGTTCATAGCATTGTTGATGGCTTACGTTCGTAGCCTGGTTATTGTCTTCTCAAGATCTCTTGGGTGACGGGTGAGCGGTCCGCGCTTAAGGTATCTTAGTGGTCGTGTTAAGTTAATTATCCGTAATTAAATTATCTTCTGGTAGTAACTTTAAAGTTAGTTACATCCAAGTTTTGTGGAAAACTTGAACATAACATAGTTACCTTAAAGCAATGATACCCAAAGTGGTCTTTATCGACCCCCTGGGGCCGAAAACGACTGAGGGGTCCAAGTGAGCGAAAAAAAATAGAATTAGGGATCTATGGGGTGTAAATGGGGTCCGTAAAGTTGAATCCAAATATTGAAAATTTTTATCTAACCCTCAGGTTCACACCTCCCACTAGGTACTTTATTAATTTTTGTATATTTAATTTCGGTTTCCTCTACATCTCACTAGGGTTTAGGGTTTAAAGAAATTTATTCTCAATAAGACAAAAACAATGTAACTTCCTTGAGAACAATACTAAACATACGTAATAAGTAACAAGTTGTCAGGCACATTTACAGATTTATTATTATATTACCCAATTAATACATTCATGTTTTGGCCAAAAGAGATTTATTTGCTATGCTATGTTTTATCTTAGTGACAAGATCAACTGTGGCGGCAAGAGTGTTACGTTTAGCCCTAAAGCTATATTGGCGATCTGAAATAATATTCTTCGAGCTCAAGAATAGAGTATTCGTTTAACCGATTATGTAAGATTTTTTCAAGTATTTTAGATAATACAAGTAAAACCGATATGGGTCTGTAATTGCATGGGTCTGTTGTTGGTCCGGATTTATATATGGGTGTAACTTTTGCCAAGTTTAGAGTATCGGGGAAATGACCATCTAATAACAATTTATTGAAGCATTTACTCATCGTGTTTGCCACCAAATGTTTTATGCATTTTATTACTTTTGTGTTAATTTCATCTAATCCAGTGCTACAATTTGAATCAAGATTTTGATATTATTTTAATTATTACTTCAGGCCAACAAGGTTTGAGGGGTGGACAACGAAGAGTTTTGAGCCAGAACTTTTGGTAATGCTCGCGTGTGATTGTCATGAAATTTATTAGGTATTGCGTTCGCTAAAATTGGTCCTATTGTTGAAAAATATTTATTAAATAGTTCACATACACTTCTTGGATCAGTAACATCCACTGAGTCTACAAGTAGTTTTGGAGGAGCACACCTTTGTTTTATATTATTATTTGCTAAAAAGTTAATTATACCCCATATTTTTAGGTTTATTAATACAAATTGTGAATTCTTTATCGTGGTAAACATTTTTTGCATCTTGTATAATTTTAGCTACATATTTTCTTTTGGTTATAAATTTCTTCTAAGGTCTTACTGTGATCGTTCTTCTTAAGTTCTGCCCACACATTTCTTTGATTGATTTCGTTTATGATGTCTAACTGTATCCATAAGTAGTTTTTTCCTCCCAAGTATTCTGATTCAGATAAACTATGTTTCAAATCATTGTGGATATACGCTGAGAATCTACCTCCTCTTGAATCAGTTCTATAGTTGTAGTAGTGTGAGTAGTTGTTGATTTGTAGTTCCATTGCTTGTGTTTCGGAAGAGATCCAGGTTTCAGTCAATAAGATAATGTGAATAGTCACAGGTAGAGATTTTATGACTTGATCTGCCGGTAGTATTTAATAGTTATTACAATTTGTGGTGATAGTTGTATTATCATTTATTGTTTGGAGTTTTTTGAAGTCAGTTTTATTATTTTCGGTGTACCTTTAACATATTTGATAGTAAGTCCATCTTAGTCTGACTTTTCTGCCCTCGAGGTAGCTATCTATGACCCTTCCGATGTTAACTGGACATCTTTCAAGCAGGTTTTCGGAGGACAATGACTATTGCCTCCTTCTAGGTGGACGTGAAGTGGCCTAGTTCTTGGCGTTTGTTTGCCAGTGATATGTACAATTCTGGGTACTTATTTATTGCTTGCTTACAGATATCTGCCATAAGACCGTCTGCTCCCGGGGCTTTCTTTGGGTCGAAGCTATAACAACCACACTTAGTTCGTCTAGTGAAAATGGTGGGTCATGGTACTCAGCATTGACTTCGTCATTTACTCGTTCGGATGTTTTCCTCATCTGCTGGTGTTCTGCATTGTCTTCTTCCTCTTTGTCATCTGGATAAAATGTTTCTGCCAAGAATTTTGCCGACTCCTTAGGGGCTCTCCATTTCTAGTTAATGGCAGGTCTTCTTGTCTCTTAGACACCTTTCATTCTCATATCTTTCTTTTGATTGCAGGTACTCATCGACGACCTTGTCTCCCCGAATCAGCGCTGCGCATCGGATTCTCCTCCTCCGGGTGATGACCTCCTGCTTCATCTCGGCGAGTTTCCCGGACCACCAGGATCGTATCATAATGGAATCGTATCATTGCCTGTTTTTATAATAGTATCTATGTATGTTTCTCATAATAAATCAGACAGACAGACAGACAGACAGACAGACAGACAGACAGACAGACAGACAGACAGACAGACAGACAGACAGACAGACAGACAGACAGACAGACAGACAGACAGACAGACAGACAGACAGACAGACAGACAGACAGACAGACAGACAGACAGACAGACAGACAGACAGACAGACAGACAGACAGACAGACAGACAGACAGACAGACAGACAGACAGACAGACAGACAGACAGACAGACAGACAGACAGACAGACAGACAGACAGACAGACAGACAGACAGACAGACAGACAGACAGACAGACAGACAGACAGACAGACAGACAGACAGACAGACAGACAGACAGACAGACAGACAGACAGACAGACAGACAGACAGACAGACAGACAGACAGACAGACAGACAGACAGACAGACAGACAGACAGACAGACAGACAGACAGACAGACAGACAGACAGACAGACAGACAGACAGACAGACAGACAGACAGACAGACAGACAGACAGACAGACAGACAGACAGACAGACAGACAGACAGACAGACAGACAGACAGACAGACAGACAGACAGACAGACAGACAGACAGACAGACAGACAGACAGACAGACAGACAGACAGACAGACAGACAGACAGACAGACAGACAGACAGACAGACAGACAGACAGACAGACAGACAGACAGACAGACAGACAGACAGACAGACAGACAGACAGACAGACAGACAGACAGACAGACAGACAGACAGACAGACAGACAGACAGACAGACAGACAGACAGACAGACAGACAGACAGACAGACAGACAGACAGACAGACAGACAGACAGACAGACAGACAGACAGACAGACAGACAGACAGACAGACAGACAGACAGACAGACAGACAGACAGACAGACAGACAGACAGACAGACAGACAGACAGACAGACAGACAGACAGACAGACAGACAGACAGACAGACAGACAGACAGACAGACAGACAGACAGACAGACAGACAGACAGACAGACAGACAGACAGACAGACAGACAGACAGACAGACAGACAGACAGACAGACAGACAGACAGACAGACAGACAGACAGACAGACAGACAGACAGACAGACAGACAGACAGACAGACAGACAGACAGACAGACAGACAGACAGACAGACAGACAGACAGACAGACAGACAGACAGACAGACAGACAGACAGACAGACAGACAGACAGACAGACAGACAGACAGACAGACAGACAGACAGACAGACAGACAGACAGACAGACAGACAGACAGACAGACAGACAGACAGACAGACAGACAGACAGACAGACAGACAGACAGACAGACAGACAGACAGACAGACAGACAGACAGACAGACAGACAGACAGACAGACAGACAGACAGACAGACAGACAGACAGACAGACAGACAGACAGACAGACAGACAGACAGACAGACAGACAGACAGACAGACAGACAGACAGACAGACAGACAGACAGACAGACAGACAGACAGACAGACAGACAGACAGACAGACAGACAGACAGACAGACAGACAGACAGACAGACAGACAGACAGACAGACAGACAGACAGACAGACAGACAGACAGACAGACAGACAGACAGACAGACAGACAGACAGACAGACAGACAGACAGACAGACAGACAGACAGACAGACAGACAGACAGACAGACAGACAGACAGACAGACAGACAGACAGACAGACAGACAGACAGACAGACAGACAGACAGACAGACAGACAGACAGACAGACAGACAGACAGACAGACAGACAGACAGACAGACAGACAGACAGACAGACAGACAGACAGACAGACAGACAGACAGACAGACAGACAGACAGACAGACAGACAGACAGACAGACAGACAGACAGACAGACAGACAGACAGACAGACAGACAGACAGACAGACAGACAGACAGACAGACAGACAGACAGACAGACAGACAGACAGACAGACAGACAGACAGACAGACAGACAGACAGACAGACAGACAGACAGACAGACAGACAGACAGACAGACAGACAGACAGACAGACAGACAGACAGACAGACAGACAGACAGACAGACAGACAGACAGACAGACAGACAGACAGACAGACAGACAGACAGACAGACAGACAGACAGACAGACAGACAGACAGACAGACAGACAGACAGACAGACAGACAGACAGACAGACAGACAGACAGACAGACAGACAGACAGACAGACAGACAGACAGACAGACAGACAGACAGACAGACAGACAGACAGACAGACAGACAGACAGACAGACAGACAGACAGACAGACAGACAGACAGACAGACAGACAGACAGACAGACAGACAGACAGACAGACAGACAGACAGACAGACAGACAGACAGACAGACAGACAGACAGACAGACAGACAGACAGACAGACAGACAGACAGACAGACAGACAGACAGACAGACAGACAGACAGACAGACAGACAGACAGACAGACAGACAGACAGACAGACAGACAGACAGACAGACAGACAGACAGACAGACAGACAGACAGACAGACAGACAGACAGACAGACAGACAGACAGACAGACAGACAGACAGACAGACAGACAGACAGACAGACAGACAGACAGACAGACAGACAGACAGACAGACAGACAGACAGACAGACAGACAGACAGACAGACAGACAGACAGACAGACAGACAGACAGACAGACAGACAGACAGACAGACAGACAGACAGACAGACAGACAGACAGACAGACAGACAGACAGACAGACAGACAGACAGACAGACAGACAGACAGACAGACAGACAGACAGACAGACAGACAGACAGACAGACAGACAGACAGACAGACAGACAGACAGACAGACAGACAGACAGACAGACAGACAGACAGACAGACAGACAGACAGACAGACAGACAGACAGACAGACAGACAGACAGACAGACAGACAGACAGACAGACAGACAGACAGACAGACAGACAGACAGACAGACAGACAGACAGACAGACAGACAGACAGACAGACAGACAGACAGACAGACAGACAGACAGACAGACAGACAGACAGACAGACAGACAGACAGACAGACAGACAGACAGACAGACAGACAGACAGACAGACAGACAGACAGACAGACAGACAGACAGACAGACAGACAGACAGACAGACAGACAGACAGACAGACAGACAGACAGACAGACAGACAGACAGACAGACAGACAGACAGACAGACAGACAGACAGACAGACAGACAGACAGACAGACAGACAGACAGACAGACAGACAGACAGACAGACAGACAGACAGACAGACAGACAGACAGACAGACAGACAGACAGACAGACAGACAGACAGACAGACAGACAGACAGACAGACAGACAGACAGACAGACAGACAGACAGACAGACAGACAGACAGACAGACAGACAGACAGACAGACAGACAGACAGACAGACAGACAGACAGACAGACAGACAGACAGACAGACAGACAGACAGACAGACAGACAGACAGACAGACAGACAGACAGACAGACAGACAGACAGACAGACAGACAGACAGACAGACAGACAGACAGACAGACAGACAGACAGACAGACAGACAGACAGACAGACAGACAGACAGACAGACAGACAGACAGACAGACAGACAGACAGACAGACAGACAGACAGACAGACAGACAGACAGACAGACAGACAGACAGACAGACAGACAGACAGACAGACAGACAGACAGACAGACAGACAGACAGACAGACAGACAGACAGACAGACAGACAGACAGACAGACAGACAGACAGACAGACAGACAGACAGACAGACAGACAGACAGACAGACAGACAGACAGACAGACAGACAGACAGACAGACAGACAGACAGACAGACAGACAGACAGACAGACAGACAGACAGACAGACAGACAGACAGACAGACAGACAGACAGACAGACAGACAGACAGACAGACAGACAGACAGACAGACAGACAGACAGACAGACAGACAGACAGACAGACAGACAGACAGACAGACAGACAGACAGACAGACAGACAGACAGACAGACAGACAGACAGACAGACAGACAGACAGACAGACAGACAGACAGACAGACAGACAGACAGACAGACAGACAGACAGACAGACAGACAGACAGACAGACAGACAGACAGACAGACAGACAGACAGACAGACAGACAGACAGACAGACAGACAGACAGACAGACAGACAGACAGACAGACAGACAGACAGACAGACAGACAGACAGACAGACAGACAGACAGACAGACAGACAGACAGACAGACAGACAGACAGACAGACAGACAGACAGACAGACAGACAGACAGACAGACAGACAGACAGACAGACAGACAGACAGACAGACAGACAGACAGACAGACAGACAGACAGACAGACAGACAGACAGACAGACAGACAGACAGACAGACAGACAGACAGACAGACAGACAGACAGACAGACAGACAGACAGACAGACAGACAGACAGACAGACAGACAGACAGACAGACAGACAGACAGACAGACAGACAGACAGACAGACAGACAGACAGACAGACAGACAGACAGACAGACAGACAGACAGACAGACAGACAGACAGACAGACAGACAGACAGACAGACAGACAGACAGACAGACAGACAGACAGACAGACAGACAGACAGACAGACAGACAGACAGACAGACAGACAGACAGACAGACAGACAGACAGACAGACAGACAGACAGACAGACAGACAGACAGACAGACAGACAGACAGACAGACAGACAGACAGACAGACAGACAGACAGACAGACAGACAGACAGACAGACAGACAGACAGACAGACAGACAGACAGACAGACAGACAGACAGACAGACAGACAGACAGACAGACAGACAGACAGACAGACAGACAGACAGACAGACAGACAGACAGACAGACAGACAGACAGACAGACAGACAGACAGACAGACAGACAGACAGACAGACAGACAGACAGACAGACAGACAGACAGACAGACAGACAGACAGACAGACAGACAGACAGACAGACAGACAGACAGACAGACAGACAGACAGACAGACAGACAGACAGACAGACAGACAGACAGACAGACAGACAGACAGACAGACAGACAGACAGACAGACAGACAGACAGACAGACAGACAGACAGACAGACAGACAGACAGACAGACAGACAGACAGACAGACAGACAGACAGACAGACAGACAGACAGACAGACAGACAGACAGACAGACAGACAGACAGACAGACAGACAGACAGACAGACAGACAGACAGACAGACAGACAGACAGACAGACAGACAGACAGACAGACAGACAGACAGACAGACAGACAGACAGACAGACAGACAGACAGACAGACAGACAGACAGACAGACAGACAGACAGACAGACAGACAGACAGACAGACAGACAGACAGACAGACAGACAGACAGACAGACAGACAGACAGACAGACAGACAGACAGACAGACAGACAGACAGACAGTACAATATTTTAATAATACAGACATTTAAATAACTTAGACAATTTGGGAATACAAAACCATAATTCTTTAGAAATAATAAAGTTAATGGATAATTCTCAAAATTGACTGATTTTCATTATTCAATAATGTCGCGCGCCGTTATATATTTTTATACACTCACGCCTATCGCTATACTTGGCACAATCGAGACTCCCGGCTAATACTGAGCATTTCGTGATAGAAAAACCCGATATCACTTTACTCGACCCCGGGATCGAACCCGAGACCTCAGCCCAGCAGTCGTTCCACGTACGCAATTACAACTGCGCTACCAAAGGTATAAAATTATTACCTATATAACAATCAGTGAAATGTATATATGGGAATTTATATAAAATTCATTCATAATCTATACATAATTAAATAACTTAATGTGTACCTGTACCCGATTTTATTTGCAATAGAAAATTGCCAACAATAACAATTTCAATATTTTATAATGTAATTTTCTTATATTAATTAGTTCAACTGTTTACATCTCTATTCACTTTTATTTTGTTAATTAAACTGTATTATTTTTTTATTAAACTCTTGGGAAACGCTGACACATTATCCATAAATAAGAGGTAATTAAATGTCGTAAACGTTGGTATCCCCATAATGTGTAATATGCAGCATTAAGCAACAAGCATATTAAGCAACATTTCTCGACCAATAATTTTTTCAATCTTTTCTTGAATAGATTCAAATTCAGGTTTCTTATGTTTTTTGGAATTTTATTATATATTAAAGGAGCCTTACATATTACACTTTTGTGCAACAACGCAGTTTTAGCTGGGTGCACACAAAGCCTATCCTTATCGCGACGAATGCGAGTGACATTTTTAGCTAAACGTGAAAATAAATGTGTATTACTTTTAATAAATACAGCTACTTCCAATAAGTACAACGACGGAAGAGTGAGAATTTTATATTTAACAAATAGTGGCTGACAACTTTCAGTACTCTGAATACCCGAACATTGCGCGTATGCATCGCTTTTGCATTTTAAATGCCATATCTTTATTAGCCGAATTTCCCCAAAAAATTATTCCATATCTTAGTACAGATTCGACCAGTCCATGATATGCTATGAGTATTGCTTCAGTGTTAATCGTTGGTTTAAGTTTATACAGGGCGTAAGATAGACTACTGGTTTTTTTTCTTAGTTCACAAATATGGTCTTTCCAGTTTAACTTACTGTCTATAGTTAATCCCAAGAAACGGGTTGTTGATACTTCCTTTATGACATGGTTATTGTGAACTAAGTTTACATTTAGAGGGTTCTCAAATTTTTGGCTAAAATGCATTATATTAGTTTTCTTAAGGTTAATTCTTAAATTATTGTTGTTAAGCCACGAAATTATAGATGTCAATGAATTATTAATGTCAAAATTATAATTATTTACGTCCTTACATGCTATGGTAACAGTGCTATCATCTGCAAATAGTGTCATGGGTTGCTTGGTAGCATTTGGCAAATCATTGATGTATATAATAAACAAAAGTGGTCCAAGTACACTACCTTGAGGAACGCCATACGAGACGCACCGCTTAGGGGAGGTGAATGTTTGTTCATTTTTTGTTTTATGATTAACTCTCGATATTTGTATTAACTGTTGACGATTTGTTAAATAGGATTTAATTAATTCCAAGACAGACACGAGAGACTACCTACCCCTCGCTACTCAACACAATCCTGCCGGCCTGCTGTGTAGCTTCTTCACACTACGCCTAAAGGACCCACGATCATAGGAAGGAGAGAACACGGTAGCTGGCAAACTGTTCCACAGCTTGATGGTGCGGCAAAAATACGAATTTGCGAACCACTTGGTTCGGGCCGGGGTAGAAGACACCAAGAAGCTGTGGCTCCGCAAGCCAGTACGCGTGGTTCTGCTGTGGAAGGGAGAGGATGGGATAAGATCAAACAATTCTTCAGAGCATTCGCCATGATACAGACGGTAGAATAACGGCCGCACCTGCGCTTTATATAAGCGGTAGAGCTGACCGGGCGTGAAAAACCGCTGCACCCTGCTCAGAATTCCGACCCTGCGGGATGTGGCGGATATTACGCCCTCGATGCGAGTCCTTGGATTAAGATCACAGCGGTTATCCATACTTAGGACACTAAATTCATTCTGCATTGCGAGTGGAACACCCTGAAGAACGGGGATGAGAGAAATATTATTTAATATAAGAAATTAAATAAAACATTCATAATTTGCGTTCATACTATCAATGTCAAACCCATAATATGGGATTGACAGCTAATAACACAAACTACATGATAAAAGATAAA
The DNA here is from genome assembly GCA_905220505.1 of Laothoe populi. Classification (NCBI taxonomy): domain Eukaryota; kingdom Metazoa; phylum Arthropoda; class Insecta; order Lepidoptera; family Sphingidae; genus Laothoe; species Laothoe populi. The sequence continues at coordinate 9,674,111 of HG992158.1, read as the reverse complement.
ACTATAGCAATTCGGACATTCTTGCACAAGTATACTCATTTGGATCTTAAAGAAACCTAAAGACTGTAAGCAAACGTGAAATCATATCTGTGTGGAATGTTAAAACTACCTACATAGAAGACGCAGGCAGTTAAGCTAATTGAACGATTGTGTACAAGCGACTGATGCCGCCTTCTACACGACGACCTTGTTGCTTTCTTTAATATATGGCTTTAAAAATTTAAAGTCTAGATCAAAGGTTAAATGGATAAATTTGTTAATAATTTATTGTGTATAACAATTTAAACATATTGGTAGAATTTCTTTAAGAATGGTATCTATTCTAAATAATATATATGAGAGTGGTGAAGGTAAAAGTGAATTTTAGACGCCGATGTTAAATTGGAGGGAATTAAGGAATTTTGGAATATAATCTTAAAAAATTACCTGTAAAATTTTCTTGCAATAAGTCCATTTAGGGGTCTCTACCCGGAAAAAAATTGCCTAATCATATATAATTATATATGATTAAATATAATTAGACCTATTATAAAATTAGGAACGGGTCTTAATCGCGCAATATTTTAATGGTATAAATACTTCGATCAACAATACAACTAGATAACGGGTCACCTATAAACTCAAAGCTAAAATGTGTCCGCGTGAATATATATTACACAGCTATATCTTTTTACTAACGAACTGAGATAAAAGTTTTAAAACCGTTTTAAGTTCAAAGTAATCACAACCATAGTACATAGTAATAAAGTCACAAATCTTTATAAATATTTTCTTATACTTACAATAATTCATCGCAAAACAATAAATTACTTAGAAATGTAAAGACATAGGCTAGATAACATTTATTGTGAAATCAACCTCATGCGGCAACAAATAAAGTGCTTATTTCTGTAACTTTTTTGCGAGTTACGTCGTTTTGTTTCGTTTCTGTTTGCTTCTTCGAATTTTACGACAGGAGGTATGGAGCCGCATTGATCTCTAAAAAAATATAAGTATTGAATTAAATATTTATTCCGATTTTTTTGTTTGTTTGTTGCATCTATGTTTGCTAATATACATTTCTTGGCTTGGTTGTTCTGGGTGACTTCAAGAAACACCATGAGTTGTGGTTGGGCTCCTCCAGAACTGACCATGCTGACAGAACTGCTCATGCATTCGCTTTGACTCACGGCTTGACACAACTGGTGAACGAGCCTAATAGGATCCCAGATGTGGCGAGTCATGCGCCCTCTCTGCTGGACCTTCTGTTGACGACTCACCTTACCGGGTATAAAGTGGCGGTTGGTGCTACTCTGGGGACCTCCGATCACCGAATGGTTGGTACGTTGATAGCTCGTGCTTTGCCTCCACGTCCCGTGAAGGTCAAGCGCAGGGTCTTGCACTACTCGTCGGCAGATTGGGGTATAAGGGATTATTTCGCATCCATCCCTTGGCGGCAGCACTGCTTTGAGGGAAAGGATCTTTCTGCGAGTGCCGACGCCGTTATTTGCGAGATCAGACATTGAATAAAAAAAATTGATTATTAATATGCGAACCTGTAATTTGGGAACTACTATTTTAACCAATCGACGTCAGTTAGTACTTCAGGATATATCCAATTTATCAAAGTGATCCGAACATGTAACCGAATTCTTGGCTGGCTTATATAAGTCATCTCTTCTTTCTAATGAGAGTCCGACAAACAGACACAAAAGTAACCAATTTTAAATGATAATACTGGCAAGATATAAATATTATTACAATACAAATCTACTCCATGCATCTGCTGTTCTGTTTGCGCGTGTATTGGTCAAGGTTGGACAAAGATTCTTAGGCAATGATTTAAAATCTGTAATTTTATTCAAAATTTGATATTACTTGTTAGTAACCTTAAAATATAACTTATCCTAGATTAACTTACCGAAAGTACGACACTCCGGCCAATAATTTGCTTTTTCGGGCATTATTTTCGCAACTTTTGAACACAATGCGGCGTTGTGAAACGTGTTCACATTGGCTCTGTTTGGAACGAACTAAACAACGATAAGAGCTCACTCCGAAAGTGAGCTGTTATTTGGCGAGACGGTTTTGTAGCGCCGACCCGATATCTAGTTGTATTGTTGATCGAAGGTTCAAATAAAGAAAAAAAATTTTCAGCTTTATATATAAAGTACCAATAGATATAAATATATAATGACTTATGTATAATTAGACCTGAGAATTGGCCAGGTCTAATTATGTTTTTAAACTCTCGCGATTTGAATACATATTATAAAATTAGGAACGGGTCTTAATCGCACAATATTTTAATGGTATAAATACCACAATTATTTCCCGACGTTTCGACCGAGTTGCATCGGCCGTGGTCACGTCGGGAAATAATTGTGGTATTTATACTTCGATCAACAATACAACTAGATATCGGGTCGGCGCTACAAAACCCACCCACCCAGTGTCCGGGGGGACACAAATATCTGTCTGTCACACGAACATTTGTCCCGCTGTGGGAATCGAACCCACGGCCTCTCGTTTCACAGCCGGCTACTCGCCAACTACGCCACGGAGGCTGTCGAATGATGATCAATAGGAGCGGAGCAGCCATTGACTTATATTCTATAGACACGAACTGTCGGACAAAAAAGATGTTCCGAAAACCTTGTCCGCCCACTAATGCCATCTATTATTTTACTAAGAATTATTTGATAACTCCGTTGCCTTTTCTCGAACGGGACTTTCCAAGCTCTAAAACGGGACAAACTATATAATTAATTTTGTTTGGAAATATAGACTTCCCGTATTCAAAATTGAAATTAATTAATATTTTTTGATATTACGTTCTAAACGTTATGAAATTATGTTATTTACCTTATATACTATTAACAGTTTCACTGTAAATCAATTTAAGGCAGATTTGTTCGGGAATGTCGCTACAAATAACGCACGCTTAGGTCGCATCGGTCGCATCAAGCAAACTAACGTCGGTGTGGAGTATACACCTCAACTCGGTGGAACATAACGTTTGTTCTGGTCGCCGCATCTAGTACGTAGTACATATAGATCGCTGGGAGCAGCAATGAAAAATGTTGCAAAAACGGGGAAAAATTATTCTTTTTGAGAGCTTCATCTATGACCATCTATGATATGAATCATGTATGACCATCGACCACATAACCCATAGACGCCTAGTAAAGGGCGAACGCTTTCAGACATCACATTAGGAAAATAGATCTTATATAAAACCACGCCCACTAATGTCTGTTCAGTAACGTCCAGATCCGTGATCCGTGAACATCTCTGCGCTCGCGTGATAAAATTATTAAAAACTTTGCTGCCTTTCCTTTTAGTTTAAAACGGTGTGGCAAAATCATCAATACCTCAATTTTTTAAACCAATGCCATAATATTTTACATTCACAGTTAAGCTGTTTTTTTTAAATTATTGATAATTATAAGTTATTACCCACATTCGTTTTAGTATTACAGGAGTTCAACTTTAATTGGTTTGCCGGTCGACGTCACTTACTGTGCATCCCTTTCTTTCATAACAAAATTAGGCAAGAATTATAGTTGCATTCTTTTCTTCCTTAAAATGGCACGTTCAAGTAGTGAGAATCATCGGAATATCGATATCGGTTTATTATACGAATATTCTTCATTAATTCGGTAAAAGTTAATGAAAAATAACACATTAATAGCATATTAGTATTTAACAAAATGTCAAATATATGTTAACCTCATAAATTTAGTTTATGAAGAAATTATAATGACGACGACTTCACCGTTAAAGATTGCTGGAATATAATTTTTTAAAAATGTTTTTAGGTTTCCAGCTAAGGGTTAGTGATGGAGGATAAGGTAGGGGAGGATATGTTGTATATCATGAAATAAGCTAAGTTGGTTTAAAAAAAGTTTATTGTTTATTTAGATTATTTGGCAATTACCGAAAAATTTTCATAATGTCTTTAAAAAAAAATATATTTTACGCAAAATAATCAACAGTACACAAACTTCGTTGCGTAACTATCTACTTAACAACATTTCACTATCCTTACAGTCTTATTACGTGTTATGTGGGGAAGCCAAAATTACAAAACATTAAAAACTTATTTTATAAATCAAGTAAGTGTACTTTATTTATAAAATAAGTTTTTAACAAATATAGTATTTTATAAAAATAATAAAATAGAGATATATTATGTTGGTTGCTTATTCATTAGAATCTATCGATAATTATTTTCATAGAAACTATATACACCATCCCTATTTTTATTTTAGAATTTGTCTTGACCTTGTACGGACCAATAAGCGTATAGTACACCGAGCCCGCACACCTCATGTGGTTGACAGAACAGTTTGCATTGCGAATGATTATGCATTAGGTGTCTATGGGTTATGTGGTCGATGTGTATGACGGAATTATTCCTCTTAAAAAGTTCTAAAAAAAGTCCGTTATAGCATACGTCTATCTTTTTCAATTGACTCACTATACTCTTTTTAATGATTATAGAATTTGTTCTGAAACAATGAATTATGTGGGAAGTGGTTTTTATAAACATGGTATTAATCCTTATCCAAATAAATACTTTAATCATCACGAGTATTTAATTTAAAATAAAGTTTCCCTTACGTCATTTGATTTCAATGAATATCTTAGGAGATATAACAGTTTTAAAATACCTCCGCAGCAAAATTAATATTGTTGTTTGTTTGTTACATTATCATGACTACACTGGTGAACGAATCCTAATGAGATTCAGCAGAGGGATAGATTATATCCTGGGGAAGGAGCTATGTTCTCTTTTCTTTTAAAAATTATCTTGAAGGGGTGAAATAGGGGTTGAAAGTTTATATGGGCAATCCGTAATACCTCAACTTAGGGATTTGAAAAAACATATTTAGGCTTTTGGTAAGAAATAAAAAGCGGCGAAATGAGGGGTTAGGTAACTTATGAGGTATTCTTTAAATGCAATCTCAAGCTTCAGGCACAACACCTGAGAGTCAGGACGATCGCTATAGGTGCCTCAGTGCAGAAGACAACTCCTTGGATTTGTCCAAGTATATGTCCTTTATTTGTATACTTCTGCTCCCGAAAATAATCTTCACGCGGGCTGAGCCGCGAGCAACAGCTAGTATTCATATATATTTATATATGATTAGGCAAAGTCATTTTTCCCGGGCATGCACTGTAATTTTAGAGAGAGAGATTAGGATAGCCATGGCATCAGCGCTACCTAAAAGACTGGGCCATGTCTCTAGCAAACCAACATTTTATATCGTGAGTCACACCTAACGTGCTGATGTTATCTGACTATTTACATGGGCATCTTTCATTAGAGTTTGTAGATGAGAAAAGCTTTATTAAATATGGGAAGATTTTCATGTAAATTAATTATAATTATTAAAATCTACGACATCGTACGAATCTTGACAGTAGCGATAGCCTAGTTGGTTGCGGTACGGACTGTCAAGACGAAAGTCGTATGTTCGAAACCCAAGTGGCATACACCTCTGATTTTTGTAAAGTTATGTGTGTATTCTTTGTAATCATCGCTTGCTTTAACGGTGAAGGAAACATCGTGAGGAAACCTGCATACCCGAGCATTCTCGAAAAGAATATTAACCAGAATTAGGCCAGCGTGGTGGACTAAGGCCTAGCCCCTCTCATTAGTAGAGGAGGCCCCCGTACCCAGCAGTGGGACAATGTTTAATACAGGGCTAGTATTATTATTGTTAAAATCTATACAATATTTCAAAGTTAAAAATAAGAAGAGCTTGTCTGCTTGTGGTTAAATATTGATTAGAGATTGACAGACAGGTAGAGTTGGTACTTGCCACTTGGTAGGCAATAGGCATCAAAAACATAACACGTAGCGCCCAACTGTAGCGTCCTCCAGCTCGTAGAACGAGCGGCGAGTCGGCGGGCGTGAACAGACCGTTCGGAAACGACCGAAACGTACAATCGCACTCAGTACAATTGTAGCTTTGGTTGCGTACGCGCACGCTGCTTCTATGAATGCCTGACATCGCGCCGCGCGCTTTTTAAATTGCGCGTATGTAGACCGAAGCATATCGTTCGACTTCAAGCGATTTTTGTATATAACGTAACGTTTAATATTAAATGTTGTGATACTTATAAAATGTTTGATGCTGTGTTGTGAAGGTGCGCAATAGTAGGCTCGGCGACGTCGGTGCATGCCGAGCGAGCACAATGAGCGCGCCAGTGAATTGGCACAAATGGCTAGTGTTGTCGTTGCTTGGATTGGCTTTGTCCGCTCGCTCAATTGGCTGCGATTACAGCTCCTTCACTGAGAAATTTGGAGCGGAAGCTGTCACAAGATGTAATGAAAAATGCCCATTTCAGGTAGAAATAGCAGATATTTTGCCCTTTAAAATTGTATTCATGGTACAAGTACGAAACTTTGGTAATAATCAATCGTTTTAGTTCTTCAATAAAAATTTATCTTGAAATAATCATTTCTCATAATTATTTACCACAAATATTAGTTTCACCTTACGTGGAATCAGGACTACGTGTGTGACTGTTTGGTTTAATTATTTATTTATTGACATAGTACATAATCATGTTTCTTATTTAAATATTCTTATATAAATTGCGCCGTATAACTAAATAATTTACCTACGCGAGAATCTTACAGAGTGCAAGCACTGTTGTGTTGTGTTAAATTGCTTATACATTATTCTTGTTCCTGTCATTTCGCTTGCATTTGCTCCAATGAGAATACAACGATTAGCTCTTCTCATCATTAAAAAATAACTGACATCGACTAATGATTGGTTGCGGGTTTAATTAGGTATTTCATAGGGGCTATCTGGTAAAATATACATTTAATCTGAAGTGTCAAGAGCTATAAATAATTTTAGCAATGAAGAATAATTTATTATAATACGCCTCATGTGTACTGGCAATAACTCATTCGCAATAATATGATATATACAACTTTCATTGATAAAGCGCTCGTAAATAGTGTATTGTACGAGGATAAACCGATAATCTTGTGTTAGTTTATTTGCGGCGAGTCTGGTGCAGGTTCAACGCACATCTAAGTAATTGTCGACAATTAGCGACCCATTGTAATCAACACAAACTCCGCTAAATATAGATCCGCGTTCCTAAACATAGCAAACCTTGTAAGCCTACATATTTTAAACTGACCAGTGTCGCTCTTAAAATGAGTGACATTTGTTATCGCCACAATTTTATTACTGAAATATAACTTTCGACTGGTTGCATATGCTTGAAACATTTTCTGGATCGCATGGAAAATTTTTGATTTTGTTTTTTATAAAGCTTTCTAAACAACATTTGAAGGAACTATTCAAGATTAGCATACTTATAACATCCTCTTTGATGGATCTAGAGTTAGGTATAATAGGGTAAGCAGGGGGAATGGCGTTCACTTAAGGAAAACTCACAATATTTTTTATATTATTTGTTTTATTTTAAAATTTACAATATTAACATAAACTTTAACTATTAAACAATCAACTTTTTAAAAGAAATCGCATTTATCTTAGAATTATTAGCAGTAGTAAACATTTAAAAAAAAAGAAGGTTTGAGCGGCATTGCCCCTGGCATTGGGTAATGCCGCTCAGGGGAAAGGGAAATGAAGCCCAAACCGGTTTCTTTGCAATATAAAATGTAAGATCCATTATCATTAGCAAATAATCATGAGATCAAAGTATACAATTAAAGCACAGTCTATAATCATAAAATGGCATCAAATATTTGTATTTGTACCTGAGATCTGCAGCCTTATGCAATAAACAAATATAGCAACGTATGCGATGATATACTTTCTTATTTGTTGAAAGCAGAAACCCTATTCAGGCTTTTTTGTTGCTTTAGCTGTGCTTGCAGAAACTGAGGGGTTGCATCGCATGCAATACTTATAATAATAATAATACAATACAGCCGTGTACTTAATCCACTCTAGCGGTTTTGCTGTTTTCATCGAAATTTTATTTGAAATTATTGAGATACATATTTATAAACCACTTTACGCATGTCTGTGACACTGAGTCAATAATATAGCGAACCCGTTCTCGTTGCGGGGTGATAATGGGCCTACGACCTAATCTTGGGTTGCTTATATTATTTAGCAGCTTGTCTCTTGGCATCCCATTTTCAATCGCAGTTTTAGCGGATTTAAGGTTTTCTTCGTTCCAAGCCACTTTAGCGGTTATTCTTTGGCGATTTCTGAGCATGTCTATAACAATAAAAAAAATAAGTCACTGAGGGGTAATGGCGCTCATGTGAGCGGGATAACCCCAAACGGTCGTTTTGAATTTAACTTTAAATAAAACATACATTGAAAAGCAATTGTTGAAAATTTTATAATTTATCATAAAATAGAATGATCAAGTACCTAGGAAAGCTATATTAACAATTTAATAAATATCAAAATTCTGTACTTACCGAAGAAAAGGTCACGACCAAAAATTAGTTCAGCGCAGCCGCATACAAACAAATACACTTCACCGTCGCTTGCCACGAGCTGACTCCCCTTGCGCGTCGCTACGTGTAAGAGGCCTTACCCCTCCCCCTCTTTACGTATGGTGGCATGTTCTTATGCACCATTTTCATAGAATTATAGAGGTGCGCGCCATTACCCGATGAGCGCCATTCCCCCTGCTTACCCTACATAACAATAAGTGGGTGTTAAATCCTGCACCCAAAACAAATGATATCTTTCTATAGTTTTACTTTTGGATAATTAAATACATCCTACAAAGTTTATTTGAAAATGGTTTTTTCTATATACATTATAATAAGTCAAAGAAGTATAGTGACGCTTAAAACAACGGATAATAATTTTAGTTAAGAAATAACACAGTGTAAAATCCAAAATTCCAAAAACAAAACCACAGCTATATCAAATGTCGGCATAGAAGCCTATTAAGTGATACCAGTCTGGATCCGGTCTCACGGTTGCTCTCTTTAAACGTTTGGTAAATTATAGATAATAATAAATAGAACAATGTTATCTAGTACACTCTTGTTAATATTTTCTTTTCCGTGATTTGTATACACCCATATTGTCTCGTCTCTGCGGTAGACTGGTAGAGAATGCCTATCGCATTAAGGCTGCCTTTACACATGTGTGTATGAAGTTTTAAATAAATAAACAACCTTATTCAATGTACCTTGTTGAAAAATATTTTGTCTAAACTTTCATAATTGAAATATTATATATCTTGGGTTTATATGTAGGCAAACTAACATACCATGAAGAAATACTGCCGACCTGTATTGTCTCTATGAAATGTAATTACTTACTTAGAGCTAAATTGAATAAGAAAAAATTAAAATAAATGATCGTACTGTTAAAATTATATTTACTACTCTGCTTTGAAAGTTTAAAAAATCTTGAGTGACTTTTCAAAATCAGAATAGATTTGAAATTTTCAGAATAAGCTAAAAAAATATCGAGATGTGATTTTTTTTAAACTAAATTGTTGACGATTAATCTTTTTTAATCGAGCTGATCGTTTGACAGGGCTCTTAAAACATAATAAACTAACAAATTTTCAGAAGGGCCTCGAAAAAAGTTTTTCTTGTTGGGCCACCATAATATACATGTTTTATAATATATTTATATCCAAACTGTACAATGCGTCTGATTTACAAAATAATCGTTTCAATCGGTGTCGAATGGGAACAGGTAGATGGTGTCGCCAATTTGCACGGTCGGGTGCCCGCGCCCCGACACTGGACCGACACAACGGAAGCTATCACAACGGTGACTCCGGTGAACATCCCACAATTTAACCTGTTCCATACCATGTAGACCATTACATAGTATAATAATTGACCTCATTGTTTATCTTTTGGTGTCCTACTTTACATCTACATAGCCATCACTAGCAGGGTCATTATGCCATGCCAGAGTGATATGTATTTAGAGCAGTCATTAATATTACTACTTGTATATATCAATCCCTTTATTTTCACTACTGCTGGGTACGGACCTGCTCTACTAATGAGAGGAGATAGGTATTAATCCACCACGATGGCTTAAAGCAGATTGGTACACTTCTCAATCTTCAAAATTCTTACTTCGAACGTTCCTCATGTTGTTTATTTTCAGTTGAACTAGCGATAATTAGCTATGAATACACATTTAACTTATAAAAGTCATAGGTCCACGTGTGGGACAGGAGTCGAACCCGCGAATTTGTCGTCAGTCCATATCACTATTTATTCCATTAGACATATTCTCTATGTACATCTAGATTATTCAAAACGTTTTAATGTTTTAAATTTTCCGCTGTTATAGCAAATGAATTAATCTATTTTTTTTTTCAGCAGAATCGAACTGGAGACGGGCATTTTGACGTAAGCTGCGGAGCAGACTGCTATGTCCAACAAGTAAGTATATTTTAGATTGAACTTTCTGAACTTTATCATTTTCATACAAACCGCTTTCGACAATCGGCATGTGGGAGACACGTTACTAACAATACCTAAACATCTAAATGATTATGGTAAATACCAATCATAAAACGTTTAACTTAATTTTATTTGGCCATAACTCTATACGTATTGCATAGCAGCTGTACCCTAGTCATAACATCAACGAAATCAGTGTTGCAGTATACAAGTGAGTGTCGTAAAATACGATGAACCGATAAGCAGGTTATTGAATATTTATTTATATTCTTTCAATATTGGGCAATGGATTTTACGGTTCTCTAACGGAAATAAGGACATCAAGCGAGAAAAATAAAACAGTGGTATTTGTTCACTTTCAGATATTACTGTTTTATTTTGCTTTTGTCGGGGTCTAGAGTTGGGGTACGATGTTTGGCCGTTTTGCGGCCTTCTGAGTACTCTGACACTGACCGCTTCGTCACCTTCTTGCCCATGGCGTAGTGTGAGGAAGCAGGCCGGCATGATTGTGTTGAGTAGCGAGGGATTGATTGTCTCTCGCTACTCGATACTCTAATTGGACGGCACTGCGCTTACCGTGTAGTGTGGTCAATTTGCCGTGCCCGGAAAAAAAATGTTGTAATGTGTAACTTATTATGAGGCACTTGGGGTGTACGAAACGCTTGCCTACAAAAATAATTTACATTAAGTTTATAATTACTGGAAGATAAACCACATCATTCCACCTACGACCTCTAAAGATAATATGGTATTTAATGAATATTGTATCAGACAATTTGATAATTATGATTAAAATATCTATAATATTACACTAGCTATACGTGTGATATGTTTGCAAAGTGGCTACAATAATAATAATAATTATAGTTTATACATCATTTCAAAAGTAAAAATTAATTGTTCTCATTAAAAAGGGCTATAGGCAAGATTTTAATATTCATACTTTCGATGGATAAATAGTTGTTATGCTCTGTGATTTATCAGACAAATATCCTCACATTTCAGTTTAAAGAATATGTTTCATGCTGTTCTCATACTCTGCGTACATGGAAAGCTAAAAACGGTTGTCAATTTGTGTTATATCTATCATTCAGAACTGACACAAAACGTAATGTTGCCGCCAAACTCTGACAGTTACTACTGGTTTATGTCAAAATTATCAGTTACGTTCAATTTACGGGCCTGTGGAGCGCAAAAAAGTTTAAGTGGGTAGCCGACCGGGCGGAGCAGAGCAGCGGGCGGCCACCCTCCGACTTTACTCAAACGAAATAAATTGACTTGTTTCTATTTATTATTATTTCATGCACTTTTGTACCACAGTCGATACTTAAGTTACATTGCTCAGTTTTATAATCACAATATAACAATTAATTATTGTTGTTGTTAATAATAAACAATTACTTACCCATTATTAAGTTTCAGGTTTGCTTAATAACTACAATTAAGAACGAAATTGTAATTTATTTAATATGCAGATCTATTGGTTTGTTTACCATGAAGTTTTATCAGTTGATATAAATTATACATTTTTGTAGAAGGCATGCATATTTGTATTAAGATGGTAATAATCAGTGGTGGCAGTGTCTTCGTCTCTATCTTCTCAAATTGTTATACAACAGCGAGTTAATCCTATCAATTGAAAAATAATAACCTTAAACATTGAAATGCAGGTAAAGAGTTTTTTTTAGTTATCTCAACGCGAACCTTCGCAACTGAATTCCCATGAGCAACAGGTTGTAATGTTTACTTATAGAAAGTTGTGCTTTGGTAGAGATCACTCATCAAGGTGTAGAGGTGTGGGACAAGCGCATCGCAACACACGCTCTAACTTTCGATAGTTTACATTTTACAGCATGCTTACATTTGTTTATGCGTTTACAAAATTCCAGTTAAGATGTACTTTCATTTAATTACCCATCACTTTGTATAGGCGCAATTAGAAAATAAAATATTTAGATGAAAATTCTTAGAAGCTCGTTTCCGCTTTTGGTCGCAATACTTACCAAGAACATATTCTGTGTATTAGTGGAACACCGTTTTTCAATCGTAGATTATACCACGCAACTGTATGTGTGTAATGAATCAAATCGCCGTCGCCTATAGTGAGCCGAGCCGTGGTGGTCATCCACCATGGTCGATGGGTTCGATGCCATGGCGAGGGCGCAGGGGTCTCGTGAGACTCGACGCCGGATGGACACAGGAAGGAAGCTGCTAGTTGCCAGCCTGCTCCCCTCGATCTATTTTAGAGTTCATTCATTTTATTATGTCGTTTTATACAAGCTCCTAAATAAAGAGTTAAACGATATTTTAACGCTGAAGAGACTCGTACACGTAATACCAATAATATTTTTTTTCATTAAAAAGTTTCGCGTGCATGCATTGATGCCGCTTAGCATGAAAACAATGAAACACTTGTTTATTGCCATGTTATATTTAAATGTAGCAGAATGGTCATTTGGGGGACTACTATTGTATGCGGAAACATAGGTTGTACGTTTGTGACCATCCTACAGAACACTTTTAGAAGTTCTTTGTTGAGCTCTAGTTGTGACAACGACGGAAAATAGTATAAGGGTAACCTGCTTAAATACCGGAAGTATACAAATTATGAGACTATCTCGCCCACCCACACACCCATCTCTAAAGTCTATCTCCAGTAAGCCACAATTTACAATGGCAATTAAAGTGAAGCTCAAAATTAATCAAATAATGAAATAGAGAGGAATATTATTTGTCCTTTACTCTTCTCAGTACGTGGAAGACAGAATAATTAACTAAAAGATGTCGAACATCAATCATCATAGCAGTCATTATTTTGTCGCTCATTTGATGATGCCCATCCTACGATTTGTATCGACCCTACGAAAGAAAAACAAAAATCAAAATATCAAACATCTTGTGGCTATGTAATAGTGGTTATGTATGTTATGCAGTTAACAATAAAAAAAAATTGTCAACTACCTTATTGATATAATATCTTGGTTACCCAATAATTACATTAAACACATGAAAAGGAGTTTGCAAAACTGTAATCCAAAACTGTTTACATTAATGTGATCAGACCGTTATTTAAAGCGTGAGAAAAATCACTGTAACGTAATAACCGCTGTATTATTTGAATAATTTATTCCTAAAGTCAGTAGAGCAAAAACATCAAAACAGTGTATTAGTACGGAAGAGCTGAGTGCGTGCATTTAGTTGGCGTCAGGTGCGTTCATGAATATTCTGAATAAAATTCTGCCTTTATGTGTTATGTTTAATATATTAGTGATGTAATATGTTTCGACATGAGGCAATGACGACCTTACGATTACATATTAAACAAATAATAATAAAAAGTTTTGAAAGCCTCCGTGGCGCAGTGGGTGATTATTACCGTTTGTGAAACGTTGGCCGCAGCTTCGATAACCGAACGTAGACAATTATGACCCACAAATATTTGTTGCGGATCGGGGTGTTGTGGCACCCAAAGTCTCTCGTAGTTCCTAATACCGACCACACAACGCTCGTATCTTAGTGTGGTTGTTAAGTATTTTGCCTTACATTATTAATTATAGGCAACAGCCAACAAGTGCAAGAAAACTCAATTAATATTATACGTTAATTTTCCTCAAGATTTCAGCAATTTTCTTTTAACATCTGGGTGCAGTCATTTACAGCCTGGGCATGCAATATTGAGCTCAACTACAGTCGCGTGAGCATCAATTAAGCGGCTAATTGAAATATGTGCGATATATAGCCGCTGAGGGCTTAAACAATTAAAAAAAGAAATAATCTTTGTATTTCTCCGAACTCATAACGAAGCTTCAGTTCTTGTTGAGTCAGCCGCTTTTTTAGGGTAAAATGAAAAACGATAACCCTCGACCTCTTCTTTACCTTCTTGCCCATGACGTAGTGAAAAGAAGCAGGCAAGATTGTGTTGAGTAGCAAGGGATTGATTGTGTCTCGCTACTCGATACTCTAATTGCACAGCACTGCGCTTACCATCAGGTGCAGTGTGGTCACTTTGCCGTTCCAGAATATAAAAAAAGATGAAAACTAACAAATCAAGTTCTGGTATTTAATAAAAAGATCTACGTTAACATAACTTAATATATTACTACCGCTACTCGTGCTACTCTTACAAGATCAATTTGTCGTATCAACTGTCAAGGGCAATTGTTTCAGAAATGGCTTGAGGTATCGAGTTGAAATATATTATATGATTTGGAGGTCTATGGCCTTACATTAAAATCAGTTTCCTATTGTAATTAAAAATTGATAGGTAACCGTTCAAAGTGTAATTTAACTGACTGACTCAACATCAAAACCTAATTATAGACTACTTCTCAAACCCGTACAGTACCTAATATTTGCATAAAAGCAATTATTTTCGCACAAGTTAAGGAAAAAAAACCTTAAATCCATGGAATTGTTGTAATATTTTTGTCTAAACGACTAAGAAAAATAGTAAATACAAGTAAATAAAGTGGTTCTTACTACACTTGATCGCACTTGACCGTTTTTTGTCATGCATTAATCCAGTGTATCTCTTACACAATACACAAAAGCTAATTTTAGCTTATACTAATTCTAGAGACTTTATTTAATTATTTCTAATTATACGTGGCGGTTCATTCATACGTGGTAAGCTGTTAATTTATAGTTTAAAAATACCAGACTGTCTAGGTTCAATTGAAAGCCAGACAATTGTGTTGTGTATAATAATGCAAATCCAAGTGTGTATAATTCAAAAGTGTTTGCTTAAAACCTACTTGGAATAATAATGAAACACAGATACAATGAAATACCTATTTACTATACTAGACCAAAGATTCTTATAAAAAAAACTATTTTTATCGCTTCGTCAGTCTAGTGGCAGCTTATTTTAGCTTAGAAAGCTGTGGCTTATGAGGTTTTCATTTGAAGGTCCAAATTCAAAGCTTCATACAAAGGATGCCCGGATTGGAATTTGTGCTCATTATAGCGAGCCTATCACATCATCACATGCAATAAAGCTCGGAGAACTGTGAGAGAATTACTTACACTTCTGGGATAAAATAATAAATAATAATACTAGCCCTGTATTAAACATTGTCCCACTGCTGGGCACGGGCCTCCTCTACTGAGAGGAGTCTACTACTACTACTCTAGTGAGAGGGGTTAGGCCTTAGTCCACCACGCTGGCCTAATGCGGGTTGGTAGACTTCACATACCTTCGAAATTCGTATAAGAATTCTCAGGTATGCAGGTTTCCTCACGATGTTTTCCTTCACCGTTAGCAAGCGATAATTAACATTTAATACACACATAACTTAAGAAAAGTCAGAGGTGTATGCCACTTGGGTTTCGAACATACGACTTTCGTCTTGACAGTCCGTACCGCAACCAACTAGGCTATCGCTGCTAACTTCTGGGATAGTAGTGTAGAATCTTCGATCAGTTGTATTGTTGATCGAAGTGTAGAATCATTTTTATACATGACATTTATATGCACACCTGTATATAAAATTACTAATATTTAATCAAAATTAAGATCAAGACTTAACAAATATATACCTGTATATTATCTATAATTCTTTTACAATGTTTTCTTCTTATGTATATTCGGACTCTATATTATTCGCTTCTTATAAACTAAAGGTAAGAGGTATATAATAATAATAGTTAGTGCATATTTTAATAATAAAGAGATTTGACACGATAAATCATAAAGAAATGTCGTGTTACCATAAAGAACTAACAGCACTTGGCTTCGTTGTCCGCTAATTCTTATTTCCTCATTAGAAGGACCATTTGGAGCGTTCCCCGCCTGCGAGTCGCGCTCATGCTGCGCCCATTCATTCTCCTCCCACCTCACCCCCGCCGCACCTCCCCTGTCCATTATACTTCGAGCCCCTTTACTCTTCGCACTCTACACAAATTTATTTAGCAAAATTGCTCCAAGTACACTTAGCTTCTGTAAAGTGTTTGATTTATAGTCTATTTATTGGATACTCAACTACTTCTGTCAAATAAAACTAAAAATACAACTGCTGAATGAGGATGCCACTATAATGTTGCTGCTATCAAATCTGCTGATGCCAATGTACAAATTCGTATTTCTAGCTGTACAGAGTTTCAACTACAATGCAATACTTAAAAAACAACACACCTTCCTATATTTCTCCGTCCATTTTGATAGCTATAAACGTACGGCTGATAAAGGCCATCGGCTAAACACTGCATTAGATAGAGAGCTGAGGAGAGCCCTCGAACACGACTGCGGCGGGAAACACTCCGGTGGGCTCCAATTTGCTTCAGCATTATCCAATTGCCAGAATCAAGTGGTTAGCGTGGGCCAGCGCGTGACCTGTTTATTATATGTATTTGGAATATTCAAACTACAGTTACTTAACTATTTACCCGACTACGGCGAAGCAAAAGGGAGGGTTATGTTTTTGACCGGTATTTGAGTATGTATGTATGTTGATCTGTTCCCTCATAACTTCTAAACTACTTCTCATAATTTGACAAATGAGGTGTCTTTGGAAGTGTCTCGTCTGTGCGCTGGTTATATGCTATGTGACGTCACATTAAATTGAATATGGCACCCTCAAGGGGCCACAAAGCCAAGTTTTTTTTTTTCTCCTCAACCCATCATGTATGGTATAATTGAACAGGATTTTAAAATGAAGTTAGGGTTTACCTACCGTAACAATACAATACATTCTGCAAAGTAAGCATACGACCACAGTTGTCCTCTGAACACCACTATGAATATGTATAAAATACAATAAATTTTTTATTACATTCTTGTTTCATACTTTATTGTGTATGTCTTAATAAATGTTACTGAGCATAATATGAAAATTACAGATCTATCTGATTTATTTCATTTATATTTCGAGAGCAGACAATGTATATGTCTAGCATGTTAGTTTGCAAGTGAGGTTGTAATAATTTAGCCTAATGTAAATAATTCTTCTAGGCTATAATATATAGATACTTTTCATCCCATGAACAACTCGTAAGGCAAAAGTAAAATCTAGGTACATCCTTGTTTAACCGTGTCATTAAACATAAACACAGCAGTAAATGCTACGATTTTTTTATTAAACGATGGCACAGGTACGTTGAACCTAAAATACATAATTATTTTCAAATATTCCTAATATTATAAATTATAGTCTACACTATTTAGAGTATTTTATCAAATAAAAATTTTATATTTATTTATGAAGTATCTAGGTTATTCAGATTAGTTTTTCCTTACCAAACATTTCACTACTTTTTTAAAGTGCGTATTGTGGTAGGGTCATAGGCGGTGGAGATCACATTCCATAAAGTGGCCTATTTACTCGTTTGCCGGCCTAATAAAATAGTCACATGGAAACTTACTATGTTATGACAATTTTATTTATTTACAAACTTATAAAGCCTCATAAAATTAATGCCTAATTTCGACAGCCTCCGTGGGGCAGTTGGCGAGTAGCCGGCTGTGAAACGAGAGGCCGTGGGTTCGATTCACACACCGAGACAAATGTTTGTGTGACAGACAGATATTTGTGTCCGTGGTCTGGGTGTTGTGACACCGAAAGTCTCTCGTAGTACCTGATACCCACAATACAAGACTCGTATCTTAGTGTGGGGTTGGGGCTATACGTGTGTGTCTATTGGGTGTTATTTATTAAATAAAAATACCTGCCACCAGTAAACAAAAATAGATTTTTAGATATTATTACAAAATAATGTAGCTAGCTGTTTTGTAATTTGAATTATTGCTCAGGCTACGTGTGTTGCACCTGTAAGCGCAGGTTCACGACAACTACCATTTGTTACTGTTTAACGAATATCAACCGTTTTTATATTTGTATCAATTTATTTTCTTAAAGTGCTCATCAAATTTCATACGTTGTAGATAATATTATCAATTTAAACAGCCGCCTCATACTCTTAACAGCTGATCAGCTCGTGTACAAAACGTATAGAAAATATTGCTTACAAATCATATACAATTTGTGAAATATACTGGATATGCTATCGTAAAGTTATCTCGGGTCAGTAACGTACTGAGTTAGAAAAACACCAATAATCTCTTCCACTGGCGCCAATTACAAATCAGTGTTGCTGATATTACGGTAATTGAGTACTGCAGACACATTTCATTAAAATTATATTAACTGTGTGTTATATTAATTGATTTTTTTTATCAGTGACATAAATAATTTAGTATGTAAAAAGACGATTTTCAGTTCTAAGTAAACAATAATTCATAAAATCCTCGATCAACCTCTAAGTATAAAACTGATTGATATTCCTAGTGTCCGGAGGCCCAGATTCCCCCTTCCCTTCCCTAATCCCTATTCCTGTCCTTTAAGGCCGACAGCGCATACATGATACTTTCGGTATTGTGGATGTTCATGGGTGGTGGAGATCACTTAATATCAGGTGACCCACTGGCTCGTTTGTCGGACTATACTATAAAAAAAGAGTGTATAAAATTTTATTTCGTTTATTCAAATTGCTAATATAATCGCTAATAATAATAATAAATTTAATCGCTAATAATAATAAACTTTATTGCAAATTGAAATTACAGAAAACATCATGTAAAGCATAATGAATCACGTATCTCGTAAATTTCTATATCGGAACTAATGTTACGGATTTTATCGCGGTTTATTTTACTTTTTTAAGCCCACGCGCCGTTTCGAAAGCTTTACCGCCTTCATGATCACAGGGCGGACTGTACGTCGAATCTAAAGAACTGTAAAAAAGGAAAATAACCCGCGATAAAATCCGTAAATAGTTTAATTTCAATCCTACTAATATTATAAATGCGAATGTTTGGATGGATGGATGTTTGTTACTCAATCACGCAACAACGGCTCGATGGATCTGGTTGAAATTTGGCACAGAGACAGATTATAGTCTGGAATAGCACATAGGCTACTTTTTATCCTGGAAAATGTAGAGTTCTCGTGGGATACTATAGTTCTTCACAGAGCAAGGGATCGACATTATTGTTTGCATACTGGCAGTTTAGGGATCAGAAAATAACATAGGCTACTTTTTATGAAAAATGCACGCTTCCTATGGGATAGCAAAATATAGAAGGTGTAATAGCTTAAGATGCCTCTATGGATTGTATACCTTTTCTTCCAATAATGACCTCCACGCGGGCGGAGCCGCGAGCATCATCTAGTAGGTATGTAATATTCGCGTAAACATAAGAAACCGAGATGGCGTATTACCTTTGAACTTCTCCTAAACGGTTGCATCGATTGTGATGAAATTTTTCATGTATGTTTGAGTGGATTCCTAGATGATTTAGAATCACAATCAGACCCGGTAGGTGGCGCTGCAATCGGGTTCTACATTACCAACTTTTATAGTGTTCAACCAGTCGCTATGAAAATGACTAATATTATGTTTTCAAGTACGTAAAATACTTTCTGTATACTGTCTGCATTTTTTTGACAGGCTAACATATGAGAGGTTCTACTGGACTGATTATGATAAAAAAATGACTGTGTTTGAGGTCCATGGCTAGTTCGGATTTACAATTAAAGGTAAATACCGGTAGGTATTGCTGCAATCTGCTTCCAGGTTTTCTTTTAATTTTCACGGCAAGACAACGTCTGAAGGGCCCGGTAGTAACTCATAAAAATGTAGTCTAAATGGTTTGAGTAATTAAATATTTGCATAAATTTGAAAAAGTTACTTCTAATAATCTTAGAAATAATAATAATTTTAGTTCCATTAACGAAAACATTGTTTAATTAATAAGTAAATTAGTAGTGAGTACTTTCACATAGAGCGGCATCCGGCGCGCTTGTGCTCCCAATTGGACTTCCGAAAGCATTTCCGAAATCGCTCCGACAACGAACCGTCGCGTCGCGCCGCTCTGCAACGATTTTAATGACTCCAAAGGGACTAGTTATTGTTTTGTTATTATTGCGGCACGAGACAGGAAACTGGCTAATTAGTCGTTAATTCACTTAGTTGTTTTATTAGTTTTTGTAGATAGTTTGTATTTCAAGCTGACAGTATCATACATACGTACACTGGCATTTAAAAATTAATTTTGAATTAAATCTGCACGACCTCAAGTTGACTGGGAGAGAATGCCTCTGGCATTAAGTCTACCTATCCTTAAATGTATAAATTTTTGCTTCTAAACAATTTATGAGGCTTAATGCACTGACTCTCTTAATTGACTTTCTGACTTTTCTAAAGTTACGTGTATATTCAGAGATGATTATCGCTTGCTTTAACAGTGAAGGAAAACAGGAAACCTACATACCTGAGAGTTCTCATACGAATTTCAAAGGTATGTGAAGTCTACCAACCCGCAATAGGCCAGCATGGTGGACTAAGGCCTTACCCCTGTCATTAGTAGAGGAGGCCCGTGCCCAGCAGTGGGACAATGTTTAACACAGGGCTTGTATTATTATTATAACGCACTGGCTAAGTATATTCACCGGGCTGGAAATTCTCGGTCCATCCGTTCGTCGAAGATACAATTAGCACCGAGGGTGAACCGGCTAGCTGGGCGTGGTGTTGTGACAGCCATGGCGGAAGAGTCGTGTTAGCAAGGGCGACCGACGCGACACCGCGCCATAACAAGTTGTCATTGAGATCATCTACATCGGTCAATCATGCACATAGAAGACAATTAAAATTTCATAGAAAAGCAGCGTAAGCCTAGTTGGGAATGGTATGAACTTGAAACGAAATCAGCAAAAATTA